>QVNZ01010160.1:0-63446 GCA_014825645.1 Pseudomyrmex dendroicus | reverse complement strand
GTCCAGCATCCTCTTAAGGATGTTATCCTTGTGTCTCATCGCATTACACGATGCTACATACCGAAAGCACAACGATGAAACGTTACATGTTTGCTGCATAAATTGCTGCTAGATTTACACGCGAGTAATATGTAAATAATTGAATAGAATTTAAGAAACTTTAATTGTGATTAAATGTTTTATTTTTTGGAATAACGTAAAGAAGTAATTTTTTTGTTTTATTTGTTCACTATAAATTTTGCATTCTTTTTTTCTTCTTTATATATCTTTGATATAAGATATTTATTGAAGTTCCTTTGTGACGGAACATAAAAGATTGTTTGTGCGAGAGGAACGATGTAACAAGTTTCTCAGTTCTCGGGTTGTAGGCGACCCTTTGATAAGGCAGGCGACAAAGTTTCGGCGAAATCAGCTGGTGAGAAGTTGTCTAAGCCTTGTTGTATCAAAGTTCAATTGCTTGATGCAAAAGTTACATTAAAGATGGCACAATTACATTATTGTCGCGGAGCTACTTCGGTGCTTTGCATTCCGTTTTTGAGTAGAGACTGTATAAAAGAGAGCGTGCTTTTGCGCACTTTTCAGAAAGTAACTTTATAAGCCGAAGCACAAACACACACTATTCCATCTAACTGTTGCCTTTTCACAACTTTCCACTATTTGTAACTTCGCTAAGATGTAAACATTGCTCTTCATCTCGTGCCAAATACAATAAAACTTTTCCATCTCGCGACTATGTACTAGACAAATAAATAAACATGACAATATATTTGCATCGTATCTTCACTAGTTTAATGCAATATGTGATCGTGTGTATATTATACACACTTCTGCTAAATGAGTCAACTCATAACATCAATACATTGACTCTTTTTAACTATCAACTTTATGGCTGTAACGTATAACATTCTTTTATTATTGGAGCACACACCCTGTGAGAGCAGAATTTATACATACATATATTTTTAAGAACAAATTTTAACATCAGCGGATTTATGATTTTATCCAGTTATTATTATATTCTTATTATATTATTTTCTTTTTGCGTAATCTTTTGACTTTATTATTTGTTTGTATACTGTATTTTGAATTATTTGAAAATATATTTACCAACCACATATTGCTCGATCTAGACCTTCTCCTTATTCTGTTTATTGCGAGCGTGATTTATCTTTGTTACTTTTGTCGCTACTTTAAAAAACTATATTAATTCAGACAAAAGTTAGAGACATAAATAAAAGACAGAAAAATAAAAATTATTATTAATATTTATATTTATATTTCTATAATTATACTCTTGTTATAAAAAGTAATTATTGACTCGATTTTTCTATTTCTACAGAGAATTAAAGAAAAATCGTCTGCTGTATAAAAACCGCAAAAACATTTTGTGCGTGTCTGTGTGTTTTGGGTAAATGTCGAAGTGAGCATATTCTGTTGTATAGGTGCACTGTGAAAAATTGAAATGCTCCGCGTAGAACTGTTACGCGATATTGGTTTCTCGTGCCGAAATTTAATGTGTTCGAATCGAATAGACGATTTTGTGGCAAAAAAAACAGATTGAGTCTAGAAAAAAAAGTCTTAGCATTTAAATTTATTTCAAAAATAGTTAAATTTATTTACAAAAAAGAAAAACATATTGTGTAAGTATATTAAAGTACATGTGAAAGCTCACGAAAGTGTAAGAGATTAATTAAGAGATTTCTTTCAAAGCTACTCTTTTTTTTATACGGATAATAATTCAAGATTACGCTTGCACGAGTCGCAATGCGTTTCAATAAATACAAGACAAACTTAGTTTTGAAATCGAGGCCGCGTCGCATAACGACAGAATTATCGATTCGTATTCTTGCTGTCGTCACACACGACGTGGTGTGTATTGTTGACGCCTTTTAAAAATGCCGAGAAAGAATTATGTTTTTAACGTTGGTGCGTGGCTCTTCCTTCGCAATTTTATTCGTCACCAACAGCTGCATATCCAACATATGCATCGCCGTAATGAATTGCATCGATGCAACTCGAACGATGAATGCTGGCTTTCGAATTAAAAAAATAAAAATCACCATCGTATAACGCGAAAAAAACATTGTTTTATTTACGCTTTTGATCGCACGTGTTACTATAAGTATATTCAATAATAAAAAGTGACACACATCCGTGTCCTTGTATGACCAGAAACCAACTTTTATCTCCAGTAAATTGTAGGAAAGAACGGAAAATTAAATTTTCCGCTTTTTCGACCATTATAATTTATATCGTTGCAAGTGTAATTAAAGCGCCGTGGATTTTGCATTCTTCTTTGTACTACTAGTACTACTATTGCCTTACTCGCTCGTCCGCGGATTCATAGAAATATTAATACTCACTCAGAAGAGTAACCAGTACTGTTATCAGCACAATAGCTAAGCGAGCTATTCGTGAAAAAGCTCTTAGAAGAGTCATACTGAAATAATTGTAAAATTGTAAACTGAAAGTGTCTCATTTTATATATCATTTTAAATTTTTACATCTTTATAAAAATGTAAAGTCGTATGTCGTTGAAAGGTGGACGTCGAGCGAAAAATATTTCGACGAAGACGTTCCAGGCCTTTTTTTATGACAAATCGAAATGTTTTCATCGTATGATATCTATTGATGTAAGACTTTTATTTTTGAGAACGAGGATCTGTTACATGTAAGTACCTATATATTTTGTTAGTGCGGGTTAGTACATAAAAGGAAGTGAGTTTTGAGAGATATATAATATTGTCTTAAAGTATAATTATAAATAATAAAATACTGTTATAAAAAAAGTGTTTTTACATTACTGCTTGATAAAAGCAAAATATATTTTTTTGCTCTACGAACGTTTCAAACTTTAACGACATTGTCATATAAAACTCACAGGAAAACAACTTAAATAGGAGAAAAAAAAGATGTTTCATTTAAAACACACTGAAATTTTGCGACATACTTTCCTGGACTTCGAGTAAATACGCAATTTTATTTCTGTCTACAATACAGACTATGTCATTATAAGAAACATTTGTTAAAATTAAAACTGACACAGATATTCTGGAGAAATTTCAGATTAATAATGGAAGATTGTGGAACATACATACATACTAGACCGTATACAATCTCGACAAGATATATTATCCCGATTACGTAATGCGACATCCATCTCTTTAGATGAATTAGAGCTACGCGAATCGACCACAAACACCGCGTAGATGTTGAAACACAAGTTGTAACCTAAGTACTTGCACATGTTACTACCGACATAATGTTACTCGTACGCCACAAATAGACAAAATATAATTTGATGAATAATTCTGCTTTACGATAATTTATTACACACTTGTAGAAATAACTTGACGCATTTTTAAGAACTACATACATATAAACAATATTAAATGTGTTTTTAATATCTATGCGTTTAAAATCTTCTCAACGAATATACTTATATAAATTTATATGTACTAATAGCAATATGTATATTTTCTTTCTTCTATTGTTTTACTATTTTTGTTTGTAGATATTTTGAATTACCAATTCTGAATATTCGAAATAGTTCTGATCGACATCAGTATCTGTAGAATTTAGTGAGCCGTAAATGCAGTTGTGCGCGTAAACTCTGTTGTGAAACTCAAAGGTGGCGCGGGATAATGGAACTTCGGAAACTGCAACTGCAGCTGTCTAACGTACATACGCTTTCGAAAAGAGACATTGGCCCGTGCGACAACCATAAACCTAATGTGTGATTGTTGTAAAGCTTTTATTAACAATGTCCCAAACATAGATATTGCCGAGCGATGTACACGCAAAACTAGTCAGATATTATGTTCCGTTATGCTTGCAAAGCAACCAGCGATATTAGCAGTGGTCGTTTGTATCAAATGCAGGAATATGCGCATTTATGTAACAACTGTCATAATTGTCATACGAGAAACAAAAGCTTTTAATATGATGATAAATAATTAATATGTTCTCTTTAACACAAATGTTTCTATTTCAGTCTTCTATTTTTCTATTTCAATCGATTTAATTCAGATTAAATTCTCAATTTTTGTGTGATTGGAAAAACACATTACTACCGTTGCGGCTGAAAAGAAAACGTCATCTTTTGCCAGAATAATCGCAGAAAGCAATTCGAGCGATCCGTCGAACGCACGCGGTGAAGGATTCCGATCGCGTTTTCTTCTCGTGCGGAAGAAAAAGGAAAAGAAAAAGAATATGAACTCGCTTCTCAGCGAGTGAAGAACTTTAGACGGCGAATAAAGTAGAAGTAAAATGTATCCGCCGTCGCGCAGGAGATTTTGAGCGGAAACTTTATGCAACGAGGTGAATTTCAGGTACCGATTCGCGCGCGGTAGCGGCGAACTGATATTTACGATGACGTCGACATCATTTATTGCGCGTTTTATTTTACGCAGCCACTTTTCACTTATTTTTTGCATAAAGCGATATCTCAACTTCTATGATCACGAACACATAATATGCGGACAAGTTTCTGGAAAATGCTATTTTCAACAACAAACTTGATTTGTGTTGAGATGATGATGATCCTCTCGCCAATTTTATCCGGTTTATTTTAGTCACACAACTGGATCTTTTCCGAAATCAGCTGTTTTACTCATAAGCTATATTTTCACTGTGTACATATAGTATATACGTATATATATCGTTACATCCAGTTTTCATTTTATATCGACAGCTGTATATTCTTGGCTTATATCAAACGCTTGTATCCAATATTGTTGAAACAGATTGCACGTAATCTAACAATTTATAAAAGAACGATATTCGAACGTGACTAGAACTCTTTCGTTGAGCATTAGTAAAAAAATTGCACAAGAAATGTCTTTTACAAAAACTAGAAAAGTTTAGAAAATAAATTAAATGTTAGGCACGTTTGACGATAGTAAATAAAGATTAGAAAGAGAACGTGTTACATTTAACTATCTGTTTTGAAAAAATGATCACAAATTTTCTCTTGATTTCTCATATCAGCGATATGCGAAGTGATTGGATGGATATTAAGTTGCTTCGTGAAAAGGAAGATTCTCTTATTGTTTGCATTTCTTGGCTTGCTTTTTGTTCGCAAATCGAGCTATGTATCAGACAGATGGGTAGATGTGAAGAATGAGCACGCGAGAACAAATCGGGATCAAAAAAAAAAAGCTGCGAAGAATCAACTACCAGTATGTACAGACCTGCACGTGCCCTGATCATCAGACTGTAATAATCTAACGAATACAAAAGACAGTTTCCCGTTGCACCGGTTTTGCACATTAACCGTATATTAATCGCCGCGAATTTTGCGTCTATTTAACGTATACCACATGCCGCTGTTAACTGCATTCGCTACTTCTATTCTCAGGTCGCTTTCCAGTTCGCTGATTATTTCAGATGTCAGTAACCTTCTCTCAGCAGCGTGGGCAATTAGTTCCTCGTCTCCTAATGAACAATTTTATGTTGCTATCTCACATTGTCACAAATACACCTTTGCGAACTTGACGTCCGACTTTTAACAAATTAGATTTCTGAAATAACTTGCAGTTGTTTTTAGTAACAATTCAACATAATTTAAAAAAAATGCGATATAAAAATTCATCTTCACCATAAACAAAATATGCTCAGGTATATATTCTATCTTAAAATTGTTTTTAATTGTTTGTAGTAAAATCTGTTTTGTTTATGTTACGTTATTTTTGCGCAAACCCAAGAGACAGAAAATTATACATATTGCTCAATTACTCAATTAGAATTACTCAAGTTTACTTGCACGTAGAAATTATTTTATTGATTCGTAACCGCCGCGTTATGCCGATAGTTTATTACGGCGATAAATGTTGAGTCACGCGTTAACGCGATGACAAGAAAATATTAAACAGAGGAGTGTCTCAGTATGAGGTAAAATACGCGATTATGATTGAAAAAAATTCGACATGGTTTATCGTTCGCAGATTTATCATCGCAAATAAATAAAACGATTAGTTACGCAATTATAATAAATGACTGCGGAGAGTATGACAAATGACTTTATTTATCGATCGTTGCATTATCGCAACTCTCTGCTTGTGCTTGACTCCTGGTAGTTCATTGGTTGATTTAACTATAATTGTTACACATAAATAATTGTACACCGGAAAAAATGTGGATAATTAGCATCGCATAAAGCTAACAAATATAATGCAATAATCGGCGGATGTTCTATTCTACTCGTTTTCATTCTACATACATATAAATTCCGTAAGCTTGACGCATGCTCAATGTTCGAGTTTTGGGCTTGTGTTCTATAAACCTATATAACGTATGACGTCAACACATTTTGTCTACGCACGC
The DNA here is from genome assembly GCA_014825645.1 of Pseudomyrmex dendroicus. NCBI lineage: Eukaryota > Metazoa > Arthropoda > Insecta > Hymenoptera > Formicidae > Pseudomyrmex > Pseudomyrmex dendroicus. The sequence continues at coordinate 57,122 of QVNZ01010160.1, read as the reverse complement.
GTTAAAGTAGATAATTTTACTTTACTGTCAAAACTGATTTATATGAAATATGCAATGTATTATAAATAGGTTTTTTGTGTCTTTATTTGAGTCGTAAAATTTTAACATTTCTCAGCGTTCAATATTTATGATACTTTTTCAAAAATAGTTTTTGCTGTATTTCTTTCGACATTTTTTTCAAACAAACTTTCGGAAAATTACCATATCACGCATATACTCACGTATCTTGACAATTGATTCTGACAAATAAAAGCGTTCGAAAGACTAAAAACAGGTATGTAACTAAGGCGCCCGACAGGTGCTTAGAAGGGATCCTTGCTGTGCCGGTCCGGACCTGGGATAAATCCGGGGGTAAATGAGGATGCACGTCGAAAGGTCGGCCTTGTATAAAGGGATGGCGGCAGTCGACGACGAAGGGGAGTAAGAACAGTACCTGTTCTTCCACGACGATTCGGTCGGTCGAAAAGGGGCGGTCGGGTGAGTTTGCGTTGCCGCGCGGCCTGCCAGTTTCTCGCGAGCCGCGAGCCGTGTCGCATCTTGTCAGGTGCGAATGTGCGCTCTCGTTTATTCTCATTCACACAGTTTTTCTCTTTGCACCTGTCGCACCTGACCGATCGACTCGACTCGCGCTGGCTGAAGGACCGCCTTTTCGTGCACGCGCATCCTCTTTTGACGTTGTGTTGCGTTGCGTTGCGTTGCGTTGCGTCAAGGCGCGTCACGTCACGCCAAACGTTGTGAACAACGCGATTTTTGCGCTCGCGCTTTTGTGAACGAAAATGTATATGTATTCGAGTTTCGAGTGTTTCCTGTGACGAGTTCGCTCGATCGGCGCCAGACACAAGGTGCTACAGATTTTCATTCATGATTGCTCGAAAATAGGACGCGCGAAATGACACAACAGTGCGTAACAATTGACATAACTATATAAGTGAAGTTTTAGACTTTTAGTATGATTAAGTGTAATAATTGTAAAATATTTGTGAAAATTGTGATTTTATTTCTGTGTTGATAATTCGACTCTATTTCAAAAATCGATGGCAACGCTGACAATCTTTGGAGCTGTCCTTCTGCTAGAGAATCAAGACATTGTACAGGAATCTCAGCAAATGTATAAGAACAAGTTACCGATATACATCGGTGTACTTTATTAGATACAATCAACAGAATTAATCCCAAGCAGAACTTAGTACGTGAATCAGCAATATTTTGTATACGTGTGCCTTCTCTGATAAACGCATCGTATTTTTCGCATTGCGACGAAAACGCTGATTTTAATTGTTAACATTTGTCTTAAAATAGTTTTATATACATGAAGAATATAATTGAAGCAATATTTTTCAGAAAATGCTGATGTATTATAAAATGCACTTAATATTGCTGATTTGCCTGCTGTTTTCTCTGATAATCTAAAAATACTTTCGCTTCAGACAATGTACAAGTTTACAGAAATGAGTGTGCAGAAACAAGAGATGAAAAGTGAGATCCATGCAACAACGACGCATTCCATAAATGTATTTCTTTGATTGATTAATCTTGAATGAACAACGCTGCAGTTATTTTTGCCGAAAAAATCTACTTGTCGAATCTACAATTTTTGCTCAAAAAAATCTACTTGTCGGAAATTTCTGCGCGTGTCCAATTGTCGGAACGAACAAATCTGTGTTGTGGACAAAAGCACACTGTCCTTCGATCGCACATCCCCTCCAACGCACGATTCCCCGCGCGTTGCAGTCTCGTTGCAACGCGTGATCTTCCTCGTTGGTGAGAATCGGCGCGGCAAGATCGCGATCTATACGAAGCTTTTTTTTGTCCGAAAGTGAACTGAAAAATTAAGTTCCGTGATTTAAGCGTCATTTGCATTCAAAAGGAAATAAGCTGCGAGTAGTGTGGAGGAAGTGTAGCGCATCGGCTGCCAACCAAGTGCATCAGCTGGCCGTTATAAGCTGTTCAAACTGCTGTGAATCGTTGCACGAGAAACAAAAAACGTGAGTGTTGAAAATGTAAAGTTCCATTGTTTTTCGTTTGTTTCAGTAAACAAATAAAAGTCCGACATGAAGAAATTTGAGAAGAAATCTTATGAATATTTTATTGTAATGTATAATTCTGTATCATCCGTAGATTTCTTTTCGCTTTTGTCATGTTTGTCTAATCTATTTTCTTAATATACGTCGCAATTTTATGTTAATATTCTATTGTTATTTAAAAAGCTCCAACACTTTACAGAGCGCTGACGATAAATTCGTGAAAACACTTTGCTCCAAGTTCGGCGATTTGTTGGGAAAAAATAATATATTTTTTGTGGCAATGTAGGAAAAGAAACGTTTTAAAAATAGAACACAACAAGAGTCGACCTTTCTTTACGAACAGCCTTGGAACGAAACAGAAACTTCGTCACGGTATGTCCGAAGCTTGGAATAAAAATACCGACAACATGGATGAGAGGTCGCGTTGATGAAAATTAATAAGTGTGATATACATAAGGTTTAATCGCACTGCAACTCCTGCAAATTGACGCGCAAGAAGCATTGTTCTAAAATAATTATAATATAATATAATATAACGGAAAATAAAGAAATTAGTTTTAGAATACATCTTCGGAGTTGAACAGTATACGCTCCGATCAGTTGTATAGAGGTAAATTTATTTTTAGCGATGTTCCGCAAGCGAGTTACCGAGCGCTTTCATTGACCAGGTGACGAAGCACAATTGAAAAGATTAGCCTGAAATCAGGCGGTCTCCAATTCGCGCATGATCAAACCTATTCTCCATCGGTTTCATTGTACTGCTGTTCTGCGGCAGCTACGTAAGCACTCTACATTGTTTAAAAAGCTTGTTTTAGATTTTTCTGAGTTTAAGAGATAAGACTTTTTGTAGAACTTACATAAACAATCTGTTTAATTTAGAGATTTTTCAATCTCTACATTAACAACTCTACATAAAATAAGTAATAATTGTTTGCTCTACCATAGCGATTGGTAGAATTAAATGTTAGCAATGAATTCTTTTGAGATTTTCAATCTAAAAATGGAGACTTTGCGTAAACATCTGACTTATATCGAGCTAAATGTTCTTGATAGCGAGTAAACATTATGTTCGAAACTTTGCTCGGAGCTACAAGCGGCGATACATCGATACCACTTCGACCGCGAGACTTTACCAGAAACCGCAAACGCGGTTCGGATGCTACCGAATCAAAGTTCAGAAGATCGTTATCGGATAATACAGATCAAACTGGTTTATTCACTGACGTTGCATATTGCTTAGTGTTGCGAGATAAATTGCGATTTGGTTCTCTGTATTTTTCTAAACTTTTCCGTTTATATATAATTTAAAATCTTGAAGTTCCTTTTCTTATGTCTATGACTTATATATCTATTATCTTTCGATAATTTACAGATGTTTCTAAACAATCGAATATTAGTACATGAGTAAGTTCTGGAATGCGTGAATCACATACGTATACACTGCAATCTTTAACGTGTTTAGCGCCGTTTCTTTTGTGCCCGACTATTTAAGTCTAGACCATTCTAACGAACCGGTCGTCGTATCTCGACTCTTTTGCGATAAAAGCGGTCCAAAGATACATTCAATGGAGCGTCGCCGGCATTCTTTGGTGGCAATGCATCGTTATGCATTGTGATAGCTTTGACAAGGGAATTCGGAAAAGCTCCATTAGGAATAGTCCGAAATGAAAAGAATGAGGAACGAAAACAGGATGGTGAGGGAAAGAGGGGAAAGTAGTAATGCGAGATCTGCGCGACCGCGAGAGAAGAGTCAAGAAAGAGGTCAAATAAAGGGAACTGTGACCTAGATTCTGTGTTTCTCTTCTAATCCTATTCTCTCCAGCTCGACCTTGCGACCCGCGCGAAGATTTCGAATACCCAAAGTCCGGTCTGAGTTGCGTGAGAAACTCGGGTACATGTCGACGCGCGAATTGACGCAATTAGAATCCGGACTGATCGATATAACTTAGAGTATAAAAGTTTTTTTGTAAATGAATAGACAGCAAATAAAGTTAAAAAATTGTCGACGGTAAATCATTGCTTTATCGAGAGTGAATACAACTGCGATATGTTTGTCGTCTATTGCGATACGTCAAATTCAATTAAAATTAATAAAATAAAATAACTCAATATAATAATACTAATCGAGATAATAAAATTGGTGTTACTCAAATATAGATAATGCATTAACGAAAAGCTAATGAAATATATCAGCAATAGAATGCGACACATGTCTGTTTGTCTGCCGAATCTACATTAAACGTAACAAAAAGTAGCCTAACAGATACTCGAATCACTAAACATTCTATAAAACAATAAAAGCTCCATCGATTTGATACGATTAAAACTCGAGTGAACGCCTTTGATAATCATTCATCATACAAATGCGCACATATTAATAGATGATGAGCTTAATGTGAGATTTATGACAAATTCTTTTGAAATGACATCGTATATATCAGGATTTGATAGATTGCGGTTCAAACAAGATTAAGTCTGTTGTCAAGCAAACAAATCTGTGTAGTTTGGTTTCAACATGGCTGATACAAAATTTTGAAGTAAACACACTTATTATTGAATTACATGTAACTCAATATTTCTATAAAAAATGCAGAACACTTGAAAAAATATATTTATATAACTAGAACACAAGTAGCGTTAACTTTTTAAAATCAAATGATATAATTTTATACAGTAAGACTATAGATTAGTATCGTAATTCTATATAAACTCTCTTTCTCTTTTTTTTTTTTTCATTTCTCTTATATAATCAAGCGCCATAGATTTTCGATTGTGTGATGTTTCATAACAGTTTCGTTTATATTATAACACAAATCCTTCAGTCACATCAAGTGTTGCCTTGACATCAGCGGTTACGTCAGCGCTATGAGTAACATTTCGTATCTGTTCGATTATCATCTCAGTGTTATTCTTAGCTGCGACGATCACAACGTGTATGCAATGACTCAATAAAAAGAAATGTTAAAATGTTTTTAAGATAGAAAGATGATCTTTAGAGATAAAAATTGTGCGAGCAAATGTACAGCATCTTGTTTTAAAACGCGATCTATCGAACTTTTTAACGAGATGAAAGCAACTTATGAGATCAAAGCATAAAATAAGTTCGTGTACTTTATAAGGTAATTTCGAAATATGGAATCATTCGCTTATACAAATTATAAATTACGATCTTTTTTATTTGTTAACTAAGTTTTTTAAATGTTTTACTTGGGTGTGTATAGAGATTTTAAATCTTCCAGTTTTTAAATAAAGATATTAAAAATCCATATGTACGTAATATTGTGAGGATCTTTGTGCGATTATAATGTCAGAACAAATGCGAGACAATCAAAAACTTGATGAAGCAACTTGTGAGTTAGCTCTTGCGAATGTGTACTTATATGTTATGTAAGACGATGTTGAGGGCCGCGTATATCTCTCGTGTGGATAGCGCGGCATCAGACACTTGCCTTATCTGCTCTAAATAAATTGTCGTTTCTCTCGGCGGTTCGTCTTATCCCCATCGTCGGATTTGAGGATAGAAACTCGCGAAACGCGATTACAATGGATAATACGTCTTATAGTACGTTCCGCGAGAAGGCGACTACGTGCAAACTTGTGTACAACTACTCGTCGTCTTTTTCGGCTTCTGCTTTCTGATCAAACGAACAGAAAATTATACATCTAAAAAACAATGAGGATTATTTAGAATGAATAAGTCATTTTTAATGAAATTACTTAGTTTATTTTTCTATCATAAAATCTATCAAAAACTTTTGCATTTTCATTCAATAAGATTAAAATCCTTTAAATTTAACTTTTCTTTTTAATTGAAAAGTTAAACCTTTTACGATATTTCTCTAATAGTTGTTAAGATTTACTTACGCAAGAAATAATACGTTTAAAATTAATTATTAGTGAAGTAATTAATTGACAAATCCAAGCATATTAATTTCTCGATATATTCTACAAAATATATAAACCGAAAATAAAACATTTCGGAATTTAGTACACATCCAGAAAGATTTTGTTCATCTAGCTAGCGCAGAGAGAAAGGCGCGTGTTGGGATTCGAGCAACGATATCTCTTTTTCTCTACTTGAGCTGTCTAGGACTGACATATTTCGTTTTCATGCAATCCTATTGAGTCACGGGCTATCGCGCGGGATAAAAATTCTGACTGCGTAAGATTTCTGGCACTGGAATTTTTATTTCTATTCGAGAAGCTAACTTATGCGACGTTACAGTCTCTTAACAGGCGTTTATTTGAATTCTTAAGAGGTTCGTTGGAGACTGCGGACAAAAAAAGAGAAAAAAAGAGAGAAAGAGAGAAAAAAGAGAAAGACAGAGCAGTGCGCGTACTTAAAATGCGTATATATACTTGTAACAATCGAGATTTGTCACACTTTAACGCACGGATTATTTTTCCTTCATTACGCTTGCCTAGAACTGCGCTCATTTTAGACCTCGTAATAAAAGTCCGCGACAAATAGAAGAATTTCTACGGACAGAGTGTTGTGGCAAGTAACGCCGTCGTTAATTTCGTTATAGATCGCCGCGCACTGCAGGCGATCTCTCGATCTTGAGATTAAAACGAGATAGAAAGCGCCGGAGGCTGGCCATCTCGTGATTAACAAAGATAGCTCGCAAATTGCCGCACGTCCTTGACAGGTGCACGTCCGTGAACTTATGTTACTTATGTTACGGTGAGACGCTTCTCTAGAAGTTGTTCGAACATTTAATCATAAATCGATAACAGTCGATTGCTCTAACCGACGGACGCATGCGAATAATTGGCTCGTTAAACGCAATTAACGTGTCGTCGTCATCATGAATGCCGGTCGAGCTTATTACGACATGTAATTTAAGGGAATGATGGACAACTTTAAGTGTTTTGCTGCAACGTGAACGTGATTCGTGTCGAGACAATTATCAGTTAATTAAAGCTTTGGAATTTTCGTTAACATGTGTCGTCTTAAGCACCTAAATCTAATGCGATAAACTTATTCTACTTATTCTAGATAAGCAAAAAGCAGTATCAATAGTAATTTCTCTCTCCTCTCTCTCTCTCTCTCTCTCTCTCTCTCTCTCTCTCTCTCTCTCTCTCTCTCTCTCTCTCTCTCTTGTGCATACGATCAACTTTTTTTTAATTCAAGAGAAAACAAAACTCTGCATGGTAATCCATAACACAAGAAAATGTTGCGCGAGTTGAGCTTCTCGCATATTCTCATGGAATGTATGAGCCGCCCGTCCCGAACAACGGCGTTCCGAAGCGATCTGTGCAGTTGCATTCCACCATCATCATCGGCGCATTGTCGATGATGCAGTATATGCCATTCATGCATATATCTGACAGACATAATCTGGGCGTTATAGCAATGAGCAATTTTTATTGATACCAATTTCTTCTTTTACTAGCCAAGTTCGCCAATTATTATTGGCAAATTTTGCGTTTTCAGCAACGTATCTGGCAGTGATTTATAACGCGCGTTGGAAAATTGCCTCGCGCGAAAATTTAAAAGAATACGTTCTTTGAGAGGGATTTTAGAAACTCGTAGTTAAATAATCGCAACCGTTCGAGCACTAACCAGCCTTGTTCTCCGCGTAAAATATGACTTTCGCATTGTCATGGCCATCTTTTTCTCAGATGTATAAGTCAAAAAAGAAAATTTTTGGTAACGCTCTGAAATCATTCTTGACGGACACGATATCTAAAGAAAAAGTGTGTTAGTGCATTTCTTGAAGAGCGAAAAATATTTTTTTTTTTTAACATATTTACATATATATCTATAGCTTAGCATGTTTACTTCCATTGAATTTTGTAACTAGTCTCGTTCTGAAACAAATGTAATCTTACCTATGTACGTCGCATGTTCGCGAGTAAAGACGCAGGTGCATTTTTTTTCTATATTATGGTGCAATATATTTTCTGTGAAAATCTACGAGACACGAGTAATACCGAGAATGATGAATGGTTTTTATAAAGATTTCATGTATCTTCCCAATATATGTACTTTTAGTGAGCATACTTGTATCTTATTTCGCATAGTTGTTTGTGAAAAAATGTCATGACATTAGATTTTTTTATAAAAACAAGACTAATCACGCGGTCGATCAAACAATTATGTATTTTTTAATCGCTTTACTTTGCTGCAATAATTAAAAAAATATCGGCAAATACAAGATTATTATAAGTAATTTAGTCTGCCTAAATTCGTTAAATAACCGGAGATTCGGCCAACAAACGCGCCACATTGGCGTACGTTAAAAGCGACAGTTCCGCTAATTGTATTTTGTCATGTACAATCGCAGCGGCCTTAATGCAACATAACTAGTTCCGGTTTCCGATATGGCGACAATTTTTGCCGCATATGAAATTTCGACATTACCTCCCGAACAACACGAGCGCAATTTATCAGTGCATACGATATATATCGTATATATACACACAAACACGTACACATTCAAACTTTCTAATGAGTTCATTTGACGTTTTGAATGTGAGAGAACCGTCTCACACGTACACGCTCGCGCGGTTACAACAACGACAGAAGATAGCACACGTGCGAAATTTAATTATAAGCGCAAACTGATGTGCACAGATAATGCTTAATATTGTGTATACTATCTATATAACCACAACATACGAGCTTGCGACGAAATAAAATTTTGGTTAGCGGCGGATTAGCCGCGCGATAAACAGATTTTTGGCGAGTTTAATCGCAGTTCATATTATTTTATACTGACGAAGTTATGCAACGAGACGTAAAAGCTTCGACTTTGTCGAGATATATTTCTTTTTTCGAGCGAGGACTTAGAAAGACGAGAATATTTTTGAACTACTCCAGAAAATTGAAATATGCTTTGATGAAAAATGAATTTGAGTTTACGTGTTTTTTTATAAAGTACTTTACTATTTTATTTAAATAAAACTTCTTTTTCTTGTTCCGCAAAATATGATAAAACATGTTAAATACTTTTTTATTACTATCTTAGGAATTTTTATCTGTAGAAAATTTTGTTCGATGAATATTTTAAAATTCAACGACATATTTTTAAAACATTAATTGATGTGTAAAAAAAGTTACTACATTCTGTGCAACCTACAATATGAGTCTAGTAGAGGCGCATAATGCGTTCCCATTTAATCTTTGCGCTTTTGAGCGTAAGTACTAACGATCTTCAATTTACCATTAATTTTCAAGGCGCTTTAAACCCTCGCAGCACATTTAAATGCATGAAGTTACCTTTCACTACGCGTTTTCACTTTATTTTATACACTGACATTCCGCTCCGGCAAAAGGAATATTCGATATATGTACATTTTCCGAAAAGCACAAATTACGAGAAACACTTTTCCACATGTGAATTTCGTATTACGAGAAAATGGATATTATATCTGCTAATAAACTACACTACGTACAAGAACAAATTACCAAAAGTAACACAATGACATTTGTTTTTTTTTTTATTCTTGATACAATAAAATACAACTTCTGACAATTAAATGACATTGTTACAGTTTTTTTATAGATATATGTTATGTACTTTTACATTTTATTTTCTATATTCAAATATAAAATACGTGTTTGACTTCGTAAGAAAAGTAGAAATGCTGAAAATTAGAAATGTCTGAGTACGGTTTCCCCGCATAAATGTCACGAATGTTTTTTCTCTTGAAATTTCAATACAGTAGTGATCTCTCGCCCATTATCCTGCAAATAAACGACCGCGATCAATGTTGCATTTCTAATAGTGACGACGGGTAGGCACGATACGCGGTAATTGACATTTTCCTGAAAATTTCCAACGCAAATCTTTGATCGACAACTATTCGTTCGCATGTTGATACTGGGTTACTCACGGGCACGACCTCGTAAGCGTGTAAAGCGCATAAGCGTTTCACTATTAAGGCCAAACCTTTCCGTCATGGCGCCAATGTATGCGACGTCGACGGTTGTCTCGCATTCGTGATTAAACTCATTCTGCGTCGCGACGCAACGTCGACTTTCGGACGCCGCAACTAAAAGAAACAAGTTGTTGGATCTCCTGACAATCCCGATTTAAACTTGAGAAATACAATTTAGTGTAGTGCAGTTTCCGATATATCTAATTGTAATTGCATCTCTCTCGAATTTTAAATCCGCACAAAATACAGAAATATATCTACTATTTCACTATAAATCTTACATTTTTATTATAAATCTTACATTAGTACATTTTTTTACATTTGTTAAGTACATTTGTCCATTCAGTTAAATTCCGTGTAAAATTAAATATTTTTCAGTTTTGTATGTGTGGAGTATTTTATAAGTAATCTATCGAGAGAGTTTGTTAGTTTACTGCTATATATTTTTCCGCGCCGTGTTCATTAAAAGCGGATTTGAGCTGCCTCCCTGGTATTTTCGGTTGAGGCTCAGTTCCGCGATTTGATGACGGAATATTTTGAAGCGTCACACAGATCGTCACACAGACTCTAAAATCTCCGATGTGAAATCCGGGCGCTACTATACTACCTCAAAGAGTCGAGCGGCTTTATAAAAATAAAGCAAAAGATCGAGAAAAATTGGAGACTGCTTTGCGTTTCTCAAGTGTACTTTGGCTCTTAGCCAGTAATCCGCCACAAAACGTGGCTTAACTTTTTTGATATCAAAGGCGTGTACATGCGTCGAAAAGTCGATGAAGATCTATTACATCTTGCTAGCGCTGTAAGAAAATAAAAAAGCATGGAAGACAATTTGTAAAATCTGTGAGAAAAAACTTTCTCAGTGTTTCTCATTAATGTAATTTTAGCAACGCATTTTTGTGGTTTTTATGTTACGTTTTATACTGGAAAGAAATAAAAACCAGTGATAATTATTCTTTCTCTTAGTTACATGAAACAAATTTTTAATAAAAATAGATGCATTTTTTCATTGTTTCTTTGAAAACGAGTCTGAAAGAATTTTATGTCTTGAATAAAAAGACTTTGTTGCGAATAAAGTTTAATAATGCAAAGCTGCCTCGATATGTCAAAGAACGATGTTTTTATTTCAATTTAATAGTACAGATATAGAAATCAAAGTTTTTCTCGACACAAAAGTAGTATTTGCTTTATACTTTTCAAATTTTCAAAGCTATCTGCGTTTTTCCATTCTGTCTAACATTCCGCGAGTTGCAACTTGTTTTATTCATTCATTGTATCAAAACGCTTCTCTTTATAAAATATCCTTTGCTTCGTTTCGAGATATAAAACGCCTGCTTTTCACAAAACATTCTTTAGCATTTTTTTCAACGAGAAAGAAGTAATGTTTTCGCTAAAAATATATATCTTTCTCATCGAGTAAGCCAATCTACAGAATTTAATACATTTTTCAAATCTATATAGTTTTAACAAAATAAAATAAACGCCTTATCTTATCACTTTTATATTAAAATCTCATATCAATATACGTGTGATTAAATATAAAACTTTAATCATATCGTTCACACAAGAACACACCGCAAATGTAAGGGTCAACAGCACCAAGAAATGCGCGCGGTGTATAAGTACTGCTGCATTATCGCGAAGACAAGCGTGCGTTTCACATGCTACTAGCGGGCCAATTGGAAGCCGAGCACTACACAGTGCAAGCTTTGTCTTAGCTCTTTCTCTCTCTTTTTCTTTCTTTCTCGCCTTCCGCGTCGTTCTTTCGTGCACTTCTATCGTCGTCGGGATGTACGGTGAGACGGATTCCTGAGAAGCGTCTGGCGTATCGTTGCGCTGACCTGGCTAGTGTCACGATATACAAGAAGCGATAAAAAGGGCCTCTTGTATCGAGATGAACGTAAATGCTAAACTGTAAATTATTAAATGACGTGATTGCGACGCGCCGCGAACGCGGCAATACGAGAGGATTCGCGCGACCACGAAAAAGACGCGCATTTTTAACATCGCCGTTTTCCGGCAGCCTCGCGATAAATCATCACGACGAGGGAGGCGCATTGTCAGCATTTCCATGCGAGCTAAGCGAGCAAATCGCGCATTCATCATCGTCGTGAACGACATGACGACGGCGACGACGACGACGAAGATCGAAAAGCGCGCATGAATTTGTGACAATCGTCTACCGTGCAAAATCGGTGATCGCTTAAGAGAGATTACTTGCTACATAGATTGCGTGTAGATAGTGAATAAGCACACTTACTCAAGCGTTAGCGATGCATTAAAAGATAATGTGAATGTTACAGACAAAATTTAAAATACCAATTAATGTATCTTAGATAAATATTCACAATCAAGTTGCTCTTTTGATTTTTGTTTGCAAATTATTTTTTGACGAAGATCTAATTAGTGATTCTCTAATATTTCGCGTTTTAATTTTAAAAATTAAATGTTTGATTAATTAATGCGGATTATTAGGTATATTTCTGATAAGAATTTCACTTGCATCCAAAGGTTTCTTTCTTATAAAGAAGAAAATTCTGAGAGCAAGTACGGACTTCCGTAGATTATTTATGCATCTCACACAAATGAGTTTATAAGATCACGTTGATGCACTTGTATCGAGCTGTCTTTGCTCCGCGATTCCATGAAGATGCTTCCAAATAAATGAAATCGCTCGAAAAAGACTGTTTAATTCACCTTTTTCAAACGACTCGTCGATTCTACTACGATTCTATCGGCGATTTGTCGTTATGCTATGCGCAAAACTCGTAAAGCTTTTCTCAAAGCGACGAAGAGATTCTTCCACGTTGTTTTGGTCGCATTACACAGATAATGCGACATCATCGGCGCGCTAATGAGTTCGAGAGGAAGCTCTTCCTTTCCGTGAATAGATGGAAGATCTGCGTTTCAGCTGCGACAAGTCGTCGCAGTTATATCCGTTTAGCTGTATGCGGCTTTTATAGTTGTATTCGGATTTGTATTCATGTCGCTTTACCCACCCGACCGGATCTGTGTCCGCTGTCAGAATTTTTTTCTGTTCGGTTCTGAGAGCCCGTGACTCTTTCTTTCTTTCTTTTGTCTTTCAGTAAGAAATTCTCCAATATATCCGTAGCATATAAACTCGCCTGATCAACGTTCTTGAATGTCAATCTGTGACAGCAACTTTTTAAAAGATTGCGAGAAGAGAAATTTTATTATTCTCTGTCGACCTAATTTTTCAATATTGAAGATCTAAAATCTCTATTCAATTTCTCAAAAGAAAATCGTTTTAGAAACTATACTATTATACAATGTCAAGAAGTTATTAATAAAAGTTTATTCTTTAATAAGAATATATGAGATAGAAAGTGAGCTGTGTATATGCATAAAAAAATGTCTATTTAATACTCGCTGCTCTTTCTTTGTTAAAGAGCAGCAATAATATTTACTACATTTTTACAAGTTTGTATCTAAGTCAGTTTTATTTCAATGTAGTTTTATATTTAAATTATAGCAAGGCTCTTTTCAGTATCAATAATCATATTCGATTTATGACCAATAATGCGCTTTCTCTAGCAGTAGTACTCGTTACAACTACGAGCCATTTCTGCGTTTGAATTGATGTCCATGCAATAAAAACCACTTGAGAGCTCGGTTCCGCTCCTATTTATGACTCTTACAGTCCTACTTGTAATTTTTCTCACGCGTGGTCTACGAGAAAGAGGAAGAAAGAGATGTACCGCGCGCGGCTGTATCTTTGCATTGTCGACTAGCATGAGGAGACCTGTTCACGTTTTCTTAAGAAAACGAACGAGAATTAAACTACTTTGGCAAAGCACACTTCGATTGTAGTTCCTTGACAAATCGAAAAGGAGTAATTGCCAATATCCGATTTCTTCGAAAAACTAACTAATTTCAATCAACACAAAAATAGCAAAAATGCATTCAACTAGTACGCTTTATCAAGATGTGAATCGATTCAATTCTTCCTCCTGTAATTACTGTAACACGGTGAAAACCATTTCAGACTTTCGTTGGAGAAATATCACGATAGATCGATGTACACGTGTATTGACATCGGCGATTGCTTCATCCACTCGTAGTATATCTTTCGAGATGTCTATCGACGTAAAGCTATTCCCAGAACGTAGTTCTTATAGGTATGTCTCTTCTGGAGTTCAAAAAGAGAAGCGCTTGCAATTCAGCTGGGTGCATCGATTCTATGAGACGATTCTATCTTTGATTTAAATCTCGCTCGACTCGTGGAAAATTGACTTGCGCGACTCAATGTCCGTCGGTGTTAAAAACATATTTTAAAGTGCATCTATCTAAAAAACTGTTGCCGCGATTTTCATATCTTTTCGCAAAATTTACTACATACATCAAATTTGCATATATTGCAGACATGAAAAAATAGGTATTAATCATAAAAAGTATTGCAAATTAAAGTTAAGAATTAATATTTTATATAACATTTTTTGATAAATAAAATCTATCTCCTTACATTTTTTTAGTCTAATAGAGCAAATTTAATACAATTTTAGAAATAACTACTATTTTTTAATTAATATTTTCGATTATTTATACGCAGTTATGCTAACATACATTTTTATATAAACATAAAAAGATAATACTAAGAATCAAGTATCGAGGGTGTTTCCACGTTGCTATGCTACAGAAACGTCAAAACAAATGTTATCGATCACGAGAAGCAGTCAGTTTTGCTAACACGAGTTACACCGTGCAATGCCCTTTCATTGATCAAACAATATACACGATACATCGTATTCACGATTTTTCGAGTTAAACAAGATAAAATTTCAGACATAGTGAATTAAAACTTTTTACTAACACACTAATCTAAGATTAAGATCAATAGTAAAGTACCAAACTTTTGATTTTAATGTCTGTGCTTAATTGGCGTACGCAAGCAGCTCTTATATATGGTATCATACACACATAAACGTTCAATTTATAAAACTTCATAAAAAACTCAACACATACACACAGATTATATGTTGATTTTTATATATGTAGGGTAACAAAAAATTTAATTTTGTTAAAAATGCAATATTGAATTTTTTTTTTTTTTTTTTTTTTTTTTTTTTTTTTTAAATAGACTTTTTTTTCTCCGTACACTGGCACGAAAAATCTTCGTTTATTCCAGTTCCCAATTACGCCAAAAATGTACGTTGTAAAATTAAACGATGTTTCTCGGTATAAAGACAATCTTGGCTTCATGTACGAATGCTGATTAAAATTTTTCTTGGTGGATGTTTCTCGGTGTGGAATAACTCACGGCAAATAAAAGATTTCCACTTTCTTCTTTTGTGGAGTAAACGATATACCACAAGAGCTAAGTCACCTGGATTTGTCCATCACGTTGAACAAATATTCTTAGGGAACCCTTTAAAGAAACATGTAAAATACGTAACTCTCCGTGACAGAGAATTCCGTTTCTCTCATAACATTCGTTTACTTTACCTCTGTTCTATTATCTGGAAAGTTTTCTGCCAGGAAGAGTATTATCCGAGAAAATCATGCAGTTCATAAAAAATATCACTCATAAGTACCGATATATTTATGTACTCTGTATATATCAGAAAAAGTATCTCATTTATAATTTTTGATTAAAATATTTCGCTTTCAAGATAAGTAAAATTGATAAAAATTTTTGTGACTATTCCGAAAATAATACGATTACGTCGACAGTAATAACTATAAGCACACAGAAATAATTAATATAACGTATACATAATAATTAATATAATTATATACATTTAGTGTGCAGCAATGTAGACATTAAATGAAACTTTCGTTTTTCCGCTTAGAGCATTTTCACAGGGCGATACCGTAAAAAAATACTGACACATTCACTCGAGAGACTTCGTCCGCCCTCAGCGCTCAATTACATCGAGGATTTATTACGGGGAAGAGTATTTCGCAGCCAAAGCAAAAGTGGAACTAGCGCGCGCGGTCTGTCGGAGAGAGAAAGAAGAATTTAGCTTGTTCAGCTAAATAATTGCATTGTGTTGCAGAGCGTCGCGACGCGAACAGCGGACCTTTTTTTTCGTTACCTTCTTATCCACAGGATGCCTATATTTCGAGAAAAAGAAAGTTTTCTGTGCACTCTAGTGATATTTTATTATATTTTCGCAAATAATTTGATATATCGACAACATTTTGCTTCAATCTTCTCTAATCGTTCTGTTTATATTATGTTTATTATGGTATTTTGCTTTTCATTTATATAATGTAATTTTCTTCTTAATTATTCCGCACCGATTATTTTTGATCAGGATTTCGAAGCAACATCTGAGACTAGCATAGTAATTCAGTCTACGTGTATTACGTGATTAAATGCGATAGATAGTCTCGATAGATTGACTCTCTTTTAAATGCATTGATCTCTTTAGTATATCGAAAACACGACTAAATTCTATTTTACTGATTTAATTAAAAAATTTTATAACTTTATTCTAATAATGTATATTATTAATTTTTTACTTAGCTCTTTATAAACATATTTTATATGACAATATTTAATTCTGAGTCTTATTTATTAAGCTTTATTTATGAATTTCTTATGAGCCGTATAAGTGATTATATAATCCACTGCCATGGAGTACATGGCAAGAATGCAAAAGTTTTTCAAGTTGTTTTTTTGAGATGTAAAAACTAAACATTTTTATTCGTAATTTTTTTATAGTACAATATAAAGTTTTTATTGATATAGTTCATTTGTCTTTATCATCGTAAATAATACTTGATAAAGTTTTCGATAAGTGTAACGCATGTATCAAAGTTATACTATAGCTACACACTCACATCAGCTTGATGCATCTTCCGGTGGTCGATTGCGTGCATTCTCCAACACCAAAAAGTCGTCGATACGATAGAGAAATACGCTCCTTAGGACCGCAAGTTATTTTAAGAGAACTGGTTTGGTAGCTGTGCTATATTTACTTTTCTCTGGCACGCCAAAGTCATTGACAGCGTCCTCTGACTCGGACCTCACTTCCCTCGTTCTTTGCACTTATCCCGAACTGTAGTGAGCTCTCCTCTCTCTCTCTCTCTCTCTCTCTCTCTCTTCTTGTTATTCCTTACGAAATATTGATTTTACTAACATCGCGATCGATATTGTACGCGCTATAAGAAAATTATTTGCAATATTCTAAGATTGTGCTATCTACTTTTGTTTTTAGTAATCCGAATATTTAACTTTATATGTAAACAAGTATTTTACTGTTTTTTTTTAAGAACTCATAAATATTTTCATTTATATTACAAACTATTTTATAATATAAATGAAATAATACTAGTTTGTGCTTTTCTCATATTAAAATTATCATATGTTATTAAGAACACTTGAAATCAGCGTGAAATACGAATATATCATCTTGCAAATAATAGTTTGAATTCACCGTAAAACGATCGTTTGTGCAAATTCTGGCGCAGAAATACGATGACGCGCCCTACCGGCTTCGGAGAACAATTTAAATCGTCGCTGACGGGTTTCCCCTTAGAATTCAACGATTTGTTTTCACATACAAGTCGTGAACCGAATAGAAATCTCGTGCTGCACTCGAAATTAAATTGTTTCTAGCAATAACAAAATACGATCTTAACCGTTTCGCACGTGGCTTTTATTGAACGCCGAATTCGGTTTCAAGAAAGATCGACCATTTTTAAACACTTAGGTATGTAGTATCGATTATATCAATACTAACGCATTCATTTAAGATAAAACCTTTAAACGTATTTGCTACAATAATATTTTCACATTTTTTAATCATACGTATCCACACTTTTATTAAATAAAATTGCATACATTTAAAATTATATCTATATTTGAACAATCACTTGTGTATTAATAAAAAAAAATAAAAATACTTAAAAATTAAAACTAAAATCAATAATATATTCCGAAAATATAACGACGCGACATCTAAATGTGCGCAAAAAACTACGAGGAGAATATCTCATTTACGATCGAGTGCAACTGCAAGTTTCCACCGAAAACAATGGCGGAACTTCTGACGGCTGTGCTGAATGCATTCTCTGATGCATTTTGCCCGAGGGAACACCGTATTATTATTCGTTTGCATGTGTGTCGAGTGTGACGCCGTTGTAAAGTGAATGAATCGAGTTGCGAGGATGCTCGATTGCAACGGATAATCCGAACGAATTAGATGGACAGACTTGACGATGTAACAGCTGAAAGAACATTGAACTGAACATTATTTTTAATGTACTGTAAAATTTCGCTAACATAAGTGTTTTGCGGTGAGCAAAGATTTTAAATAACATTTCGAGAAATGTTACCTAAAATCTTGAGCATCAAATTAACATTTGTTACGAGCAATCATTAATGAAATGATTAAGTGATCTCACGCGATGTGATATAGAACAAGAAAAGGAAAGAGGTAATTAAATAGATATATCGATAGTACTGATAAGCTTTTGATTGCATCGGAGAGAAGAGAAGGAATTAGTGCAAAGGGGTTATCGCGAGACAAAAAAGAAACACGAGTGGAAGCAAAGTGCATTATCAACTCGACGGGAGCTTGCAGCTGCAAAACATTTCGCTAATACCGCTTCACCTCGGTCATGTATATATATGATTTGTACGTTTTTCTCTATCGTCGAAACTAAATTCTCGCGGGAGAAGAGACAAATAATTATTGAGTTATCCGGAGCGATTCCAACGAGCTACACATTAAAGATATTTTGTTGTCTGTTTGATTGCTTTAAACTCCGACTATTGATATATGTAAAAAGAAATTGAGAAAAGAAAATACACAAAAAGATTTCTCTTCTGTGTTGAAATTTATGTTGCGAACAATCGATTAATCGAAGATGATTTATCGTGAGTGGAAAGCGATTACGTTAGAATATTTTAAGCGGGATTTCTACGGACTCTCGGATAACTCGAAAACACAATAAAGTATTATTGAAACTCGTTTGCTACTTTTCGAAAGTTAACTCCGCAAATGTGTCTCGAGGAAAGTATAACGACAAACGAGAAGAACACATTGTACTTGCGGAAAAGTCATTGAAAGTAACGTTGCGCGCGCTAAGGGTTTAACAGAGCGAGAACGAAAGCAAACACGAAGTCAAAAAGATGCTCTATTACACTGTTAGTGGAATTAGCGGGGACGCAGAGTGCGCATCGTGGAGGAGAAGCCTCGCGCGCGCTAAGAGGAAGTATAATAATTGGATGTCAACACCGACAAGTAGTGCACTGAACATTCGCGCATGTACGTCTCGTTGACGTGCCATTCCATCCATTTCAAGCCGCCGTCTCACCCTTTCTTTGTCTCTTTCTCCCTCTCGTTCGCGCGACCCTCGTCTTTACTCTTTTTTTTTCTCTTTATACAGGGATCCAGCTGCACGTATAAGTAAAATAAGGTTCCTTCCTGGCTGCTCTAACCGCTCTAACGTACTAGAGACGCGTCCCAAAGTGCGGATCCAAAAAGAGAAAAGAGACAGGACGTCTTGGCGGAGCCACGCGGAATTACGTCGCGTCGTTTGAATCATTTATCTCGCGACGACCGCGTCTAGTCTCTCATGACCTCGAAGAAACGACAGATCGAGATAAATGACTTAAGGATAAAACGACTCAAGCTTGAGCCTAACGTCAAGAGATTAAACAGATTGTAATTAATACGATATCTTCGATACATCTACTTATATTAATAGGAGACTAATTGATTCATGAATCTTATTAAAACTTCTCATTATTAATGCGATTATAATATAATTTAGATCGAGAAATAATTATCGTCTTGTTTATTCATTTTGTTACAAATCGTGAGGATTTATCATAAAAGTAGAATTATTCGTGTAAAAACAAAATAATATAGTCAAGACAAGTTACTCAAATAAGTAAAGAGAAGAAATTGTGACAAAAGGGACTACAACAATAACATCGACGGAGTGCATTTTGTCCATCCACGTTATTTTCAGTCATTCCGTATATTCTGTTCTCGAACAACTGTCTCGATCTCTGACAGAATAAACATTACTGTACAATGCACAGAACCTGACGTGACCTTGTGACCGTTTGTCCTAGAATCGCGTGTTCCGCGCGTCTCGCTGTCTCGGTTTCATCTGCTATGTTCTCGGCAGTTCGGTTTCATCTGCTATGTATGTATGTGTATGTGTGTTTACTTATGTGCGCAACATGTCGTATTAATTGGAAAATGATGAACTTGCCATTTAAAGATGTGGCACTTAATTACTTATCATATGTTACGGCATCTTATTTGAATTTCTTTAGTCGTGCAAGTTTGATCGCGTTTGAAATGAGTATCTTTCATAATAAATGAGAACGAAATATCAAAACATATAATTGCGAGATTATATTTTAGATGTATATAATTGCTACAATATGTATATGTATTTAATTACATGTATGTATCCGAGATTGCATTTTGAATTAGCAGTTGCTGACGTAATAGTACAACTACATAGTCGCATCTGTATCTATCACCAACCCAAATCAACAGATATAAACACTAATCGCCCAAAGCTTCACCAAAGCATTGATGATGTTCTACTCCAATTGCTTTAATCGCTAGTTTGTATCGTGTCTCGAATTCAATCTCATGATTTATTACGGAACAATAGAAGTTTGATTTACTAGTGTAGGAAATATATATATGTTCTAGCGCGTTCCAAAATAAGATTCGCTCAAATCTATAAGATGATCGCAAAACTTCTTCTCATATAAAAACTTTAATTTGTAAGGATAAGGACACATATTTTTTCAATATAAATATTAATCAAGTATAATATCCGATACGAAAACTGATGTGTTGCTGATTAAATCAGCAACACATTCCTCGTTCAAGTACGCAAGATATCATTATCATAAGATAAAGCAAAAAAAAATAAAAAAGTAAACAGATAATCGAGATTTTCTCGAAGATGTGATTTCCTGATACTTCGTGATAAAAGTGACGATAACATAGTTACTAGTTTAATGTTTCGTTACGGAGAATGTCGATTTGTTCTCTTGCGCTATATATGTATATGATTACATGTACCGCTTGTTGATCAAAGTTACAGTTATAAGTACTATAATAATTTAAGCCACCTGTTTGATAATGCAGTTCATGAATGTAGAGAAATATTACGATTAACTTTTATGCTACGCCAACGATGTTAGTGTTTTTATAACTTTGTTAAAAAATAGATTTGCAAAAAAATATTCTAACAATCTTTTTACAATTAAACATACATATATCAGTTTATTGCTCGCATATATCCTGCGCTTCTTACGCAGTTAGGAACGAAGACACGAGAGAAGAACCGGAGATGTTGGCCGCGCGAGCCTATAAATTATGGGAAGGGATCGTGCACCGCGTAGTACCCTACATGGAGCACTCATGGCATTCACAGGTATGCAAGGTATCTCTGGCAGCGAGCGAGGAACCAAGTTGACGCGATAAAGCTCGAACTCGGCCAAGTTACCCGGCTATGTTACGTACGGTAAGAAGGTGCCGGTATACGCCCTTCATGTTACGGGGTTCAGCACGGTCGCCAAGTGGTCGATAACTAAAGACCGGTATATGGTGTACATCTACCTATACTTTATAGCTGAGGTCTATAAAGGACGAACCAGCGGATAGACGTACGTGGTACAGGCGGAACGAAGTGATGCGGTCTATGTACGTGTATACTTACACACATGCTCATACACCGAGACGGCATGCGGCGAGCGAGCATCAGAGGTAAGGGAAAAGAGCAGTTTCATGCCGAGTGAGTAGTCGTCGAGCCTTAGGATCGTGCGGAGCTCCAGCTCTCAGGCACGTCGCGACCGGAGAACCAGCCAGAGCTGCTAGGCTTCTCCGACACATTCCACCGGTTTATCCCGGGACCTCTCTTCCAAACCGGATTCCGAAATACCTGTCCGCAGGCATTCACGCGGTTCTAGCGCTGCTCCGAAACGCGTGTTACTCTCGGAGAATCTCGCCGTCGATTTCTGTGACGTCGATCAATTGTGCGTCGATCAAACGGTGTGAAACCGAAATCGTCTGAACGAAATCCGTACCAATCTGAAATTGATCCAATATGAGCCGTTTCAAACTGCTACAGTACGTGCCTCATTCTTTCTCGCGAGAGAATCTTGCAGTGGACTTCGAAAATGCGTGTTATTCAGCGAGGAATTCCGCCGTTTTAAATGCGTTAGCTAAACGTCACGAACTTGAAACGTCGACGGTGGTATTGCATTCCGATCTGGATTGACCTGGAATCTATCCAACACAACTTCCCCTAGTACTGTAGCATTGTATTCATTTTGTTGTCTTCCACAAGAAGATCAAACATCGCACCGATTGTACTGCAAAGATACGTACTTCTCTGTACGTCAATTAACCGCTATCATCTGAATCGACCTGGAACCGTTCCAGCAAAACGCAATGTGTACACTGTACATCTACACTGTTGTGCGAAACTCAAACATCGCAGAGACATCGTGCATTAAGGAAGAATATCATTGCGATTCAAGAAACGCATATCATCCGAGAAACTCTGCCACTTTACCGCATCAAAAGAGCCGCGATTTTACGCGTTATTGCCGAGATTAATTCAATAAAACTTCTATCAAAGAGAGACATGTCGTATAGCGTTTGTTTGGCGTTGCGAGATAATCAAACATCCGTTCTGCGGAAGACCGCATCATTCGACGAATCGTGATATTCATCGCTCGGATTAAACGTTACGCTAATTCTGTGAGTCAACGAATGGATTAACATTCGAAAACCGAATGCGAGCTTCGCTATCTCCGTTCCCAACAAATACCAGATTTCCGTTGCACATGTTTCATTATACTACACATCTTGCTTTTGCGAGACCATCGAATGTTCTATTAATTTTGTGCTACCTAGATGTCAATTGCGTATCATGGAATTAAAATAACTCGATTGAACAAAAATTTCGCGGTGCTTGCGAAATGAAAATCACGTATCGTTTGCAAAATGCGGATGTAGCAATATCTTGATTGAACGGATCGCTGCTTTCTCACATGTAGCGGTTTCCAGAAAATTTTCAAGATTGTTTTGTACTTTCAATTGATTTCTATGTTTAACAATCATTTTAAAATTTTAAACTGTGATAACAATATATAAGATTACATTTTAATTCGTTACGTCATATACAGTTCGTGAGATACACCACAATCTGACAGCTTGATGTGTGTGTGTGTGTGTAATATATTATTTCTCGTACATTTTCGAATATTATAGTTATTTCTATCTGTAGAATATAGTTTCTCAAAGTTCGCGACACGTTTGCGTCTTGTCGTCGAAATTCTCGAGAACTTTCGCAGACGAGAAATGAATATGCCGCCGTTAGGATGCTATGCGCGTTTGTCTCGACAGACGGTATTATTATTTGCAAAGGTTCCTGACCCCCTGTTCGAGCGCTAAGAGGCGCCGAAAGCCGGCAAATAAATCTTCGACGCAGACTTTGACCTGACATGTGTGTTTCCACTAGCACGCAGCTGGTGTCTTCGTGCTGTTACACCATGAACGGAACGCATCCCGTAGCGGTAACGTTTTACGAAACACTCTGAAAGGATGTAAAGGAGAAAGGAGCAAATCCTACGCCAAGTGCACTTGGATTAAAAGCACGATGAACAGCAAGTGAAGAAACGACACGGTGTCATTAGTATTAATGTTCGAAAGTGTTCCGGTTCAGTTATACTTGCTCCAATTTTTTACGAGATTATTCACGTGGTGATTATTTCTCTCTTTCATTTGAAATACGTGAACAAATATTTTTAACAAAAACAATTTTTCGAAATGCGTATGAAAAATTATTTCGAGTATAAATACGCGCGCATTGTATTATCAAAATATCATTGAAGAACGTTATAGAGAAGAAAAGCTTCTTCTGCGAAGACTGAATTTACGGAGTTGCGTGCAGCGACATAATCACCTGGTTTCTGTACCGTGAAGCGACACGACAAAAACATGCGTGAGTAACACAGTGGAAAATAAAAATATTAAAAACCTTATCGCACCTATACCGGTCAAACACGTTAAACAACTAAAAATAGAAGATACAGCGCACAGACACAAGCATACACATTTATTGTTAGTAGACATAGGTTGAAAATTAAATCGGGTTCCACACGTCGAGGCACTTTAACGATTAATGTGTAACCGATTTGACTGAGAATTTTGTAGAAAAATCATTTTCGAGACCACTCCGCTGATCACGTGCGCATGTACATACGTATCTAACTAATTTGAAGGAAGAATTAAATCGCAATGCTCACTCGTGAGTCTGTCGATTCATCTTCCTCGATTCAAGGATTAATGCAAGTTACGCATAATCGGTCGAGAGACATTTGCCTGCTTCTTTTTTTCTTTCTGATTTTCCTTTTTTTGCTGTTACAATGCAATAAAACACGATATTTTTACACAATCCAATTTTGAAGAACAAGAACAAAAATTTTATTTCAAATTTCACTGTAAAAACCTACTCTATATATATTTAATAATATTTAAAATTTAAAACATTTTCTATAGTCTTTTAAGCTCACTGTTTGAAATTCTGATTTCTTTAAATTTGAAAAAAATAATTGTGAAAATGACCAAATATAATTTGACAAATATGTTTGTTAATAATATCATTACGCGACTACACACGATAATGATAACCAATCACGATGTTTGTTAGACAAATTGCCACAAAATTGCAATAAAGAGAAATCTCGACCTTGATAATGTTATTTATTCGTCATTGTGCATTTTACTTTTCCGCGTGTTCCTTGCTAATCAGATAGAAAATAATAAATAATGATAATAAGAGAAGCTACGCTAACAATTTCCGCAGCGCGGCACGTGGGAAAGCACGTTTATAGTTGCGTTTCACGCGCATCATTCGTGGATAATGTGTTTATTAGCTGCTGGCATGCGAATCCGTGTTTTCGCAACGACAATCTAGATAATTCGTCGGCGTACCAAGATATGCAAGTTAATTAGATATCTTCTTGCTATTCCTCTTTCTCTTCCTTTACTATATATTCGCGCGATAACTTTAACCGCAGCGTGATTGGGATCTCGACGTTAATCTAACGTGAGAATATTTATCACTTGCACGATATTAGAATTGCATCTGCCAACTTTGTGACGTTCCTAATGCAGTATTACGCAGTGAAATATCATGTCAATACACATCAGAACTACTCTCAATAACGAAGATTGATAAAATGATCAAATATATATATCTTTATGTCAATAATTGGGCAATCACCTTTTGTTTTAAAATTTTTATATTTGTATCATTATTATGTTGTATTATTATTATGTTGCAACTAGAAAAGTGTTTGTCTTGAAAAACTCTAATAAAACTGTAATATAAAAGAGAAAACTGTGATATTTATGATAATATGCATATAAAATGTGTTTTCAAACTCATATCTGAATATATAAAAAAAATATCTTGTAATATCTATGAAATAAGAATAAACTTGTAATATCTATTTGTTTTACACACAATTCATAAGCGTTATGAATACTTATATCAGTTCTAATATTGATGGATGAGAATGATGTTGTCTCTCGAAAAAATCGTGATAGACAGAAACCTATGAGTCCTCTGTAGATCAATATCGAAATATCCTTTATCACACATCGTCATCTAAATACGTCATTTCGATATTGACAGAAAGCAATAAACTTGTTCGATCTAACGAGCGTTTTATTCGCTACTTCGAACTTTTCCTTGTCGTGTCTTTCATTGGCTAACTTTATAAAATGCGAATTTTGCATAAAGCTCGTGATAAAATTTGATATAAGCAAAACCCGATACCGATTGAAACATAATTTTTTTTCTCTTTACTACATCTTTTTTAATTAACGAGTTAAAACTTTAATTTTAGAAGTATGTAAACGCAACTCGCGAGAAATATATAAGTGGCTATATTATATTTGATACAAATTTCAATCAGTAACGAATATGAAAAAGCAAATATTGATTTACTCGCTTAGAGTGTAAATTTTATTTTCTACAACGCATTAATAAATCAGCAATATCAAACGTCAGTAGTAGAAAAATACGAGAAGTGCTGACAAGTAATTCAATCTCCATCCGATGTGTAATAGACACCGACATACTTTGTGCAACAGAGAAAAAATTCCATGAAGTCGACTGTGCGTTTCGTGACACTTTGTTGTGTCGTCTTGTGTTATCTCCACAAAATATTTTTAGTGACACTTTCTCACCCTGATTATATACAAAAGAAACGTTAAAATTTACAGAGCAGAATAAAAATATCTAATATCTATAATAAATCTACGAAAATCGATTGCCAATCCGTTCAACCGTTATGATCGATTGAATGTAAATTGCGTTTACGAAAGAAGTAAACATGCAACGACAGACCGCGCTATTTAACTCGTTAACTGAGCGTAATAAAGTAGAAAATAATGCAGTTCAACGATATATATATCTCGCAAGAGTCACGTAATATCAACGCTGTGGCAAGTCGCACGCGCGAGCTCGCACAGAAGTACACGAGGCCGGCAAGTAAGCAATATCTGGGCAATAAGCTTCTGTTGGGTAATACTTACCCTTCTTCGCTCTGCCTGTTCTCTTTAAGAATCGATTTGTGCCATGCGATACATCACTGCAAAACTTCATCCTCTTTGGCTCGTACGGATCGCATGTTTTTCCGAGACGAGATAGATATTGCCCGATCGCATTCAGGATAAAACGATATCGCACACACTATATTACAGAGTTGTTTACTAGGTGAACGCATAGTTTCTCGTCAGATAAAATTTTTACAAAAAAGATTCGCGCAATATAAAACCGATCTCTTCAATAATCTCGCGGTCTAATTGCGAGGATATGTACACAAATTAAGTTAAGTAAGTATATCAAACTTCAATCCTGGGAAAAAATTAACATACATTATTTCACTTTACCTGAACGCAATCTTTGTTTTTTAATGATCAAAACATAACTCTGTTTATACAACGTTATATTCAGAGATAACAAACAGTCGAACAATATCATTACGACGATTTTGACAATATCGCGTTTTGACGCAAATTAACTATATAATCAGTAAAGCGACGTAGATGTAATAGAATGAGATTGGTCGCATGAGGTTGCCACCATTTTGTTTATTTTTCCTCACGATTGCGCGACTCGCGCGAGAATCTCTGTCGTAAATCCTACGCGACGCAACCGACTATGAAATTACCGTTCCGATGGTAAAACTTGCCGCAACTATATATCATTCCAGCCACACGAATAGCCCTTCATCTTTCCGTCTACACTTGTCCGTCCGTCTCTTTTTTTCCGATTCTCCTCACCTCACTCTTTTCGTCCCTATTATCCTAGTAAGCGCAAAGCGTGGTCTTTGCAAAAGAAACAGAACTAATTAATTGCAACTCGCATCTCGCTCTCTCTTTTTCCAGGATAATTTCTTGCGAGCGCTCATCATCGGAAGAGAATTCGCGCGATCGTAGCAAGTTCATTACACAGTTAACTCCGACGTCTTCTTTTCGTCCGTCGACTTTGTGCGATTATCTCCACTCGTTTGCTTTGATCGGAACTCGTTAAGGAAAAACCTTAGATCGCGGTGTAGAACTATGCCTCGAGCAGTAGGCAATGTGCAACAATGTAGCATTCAAACCGGCTGTGCATATTCACAAGATAAAGTCAAAAAGATAACGTAAGCTGATTTATGATTAGGACAATTAATAAGATAAATTAATTCGTTGTAAACTTGTAAATTCTTTAATAAAAGAAACAAATTAAAGTTATAAAATTTCTAAAATCCTCTCTATGTTCCATATAGAAAATGCGCATCTAAAGAAGCGCAAGACTTCTTGTTGCACAATAATGATAGTGTCTGTCTCGTACCTATATTTATATTATATATGTATGTATATATATATATATATATATATATCATACATCATGTAGAAATGCACGCAAGCGCTGACAGTGCATTAATGCAGCTTAGAATCCATAGTGGTCTGCGCTACTCATGCATTAGCAGGCTGACTGGCTGCGTAATAAGTTTTGCATCTCGGACCATTATTAGACATATTACACGCTTTTTTTGTGGCGCTTGCATGTATTTCTAGTGCATAGAATGTGAAAAGTACTTACTTATTCACCGATTCACCTCAGCGGTATGATCGATGACGCCACACGCTCAACACAACTGCAACACAATACATGTCGATAATTAAATTCTGGCTGGAAACTTCTAGCAAATATACAGAGTTAAGTGTATTATTGTGCCAATTATATATTTATGTAATGTTGAAAGTTAAATGTAAGCAATTCTCGTAATCGCAAAATTTACTAATAGTGCTTTTCACATTTACGTACATGATAGAAAATTATAATCCTTTTCGAGAAAACGCACATTTTTACACAATATTTTTATATTAAATCAATATAACAATATTTAGTAAACAGTTATGCGAATATAAATGAATATACTAGCTGATATATCGTCACACATATATCGCCATTATTAGTCATCTTCTTGACAGTTCTTGTACAAGTTGAAATTCTCTCACGCAAAGAAGACACGACTATGTTACCATGATTAATTAACGCGATACGATAATTGCTCATTTTGTAGGACGCTCCCGATACGTGGATGCATTCAGAATGAACAAATAAACGCGTTTGCATCATTTAACACCGACATAAAACTTCGATATTCTATGCGCGTTGTGTGAATTAGTTATGTTCGGCAAAGTTCTAAAGATCTGGTGACAATTTTGTATTGACGTCTCTTGCATTAAAATTTCTCTCTCTCTCTCTCTTTCTCTCTCTCTCTCTCTCTCTCTCTCGACTATTATGCTATTAAATTATAAGCATAATAACGAGAGGCATAGTTTAATCACCAAAGTCGCTAGAATTCGCAGAACTGTGAAAGAGCTTGGGTAGCATTAAGTGCTTTAAATTAGTTCGCAGCGGATTACTTGAGAGCCACTGAAATGTTAGATTGTTAGCAGTATAATGAGATTGCATGCGCAATTGCGCTCCTAGTATTAGATGCGTTACATACGATGACAACCAAGAATGTTAAGAAGTTCTTACTCGATGAACCGAATTTACAGGTTTCTTCACGAAACTTTACAAACAGATCTGTTTCACAAGAATTAGTCAGATATTAATTTCAACTCCTTATTTCTTATTATGTCATTGCAAATGGCATTGTTTTGATAGCAACATTAAGAATTCAACAATATGGCAGAATAGTTAAAGCACACGATTATAACTAATATATAAACTAATTAGAGCACACGATTTTACAATATATTTTACAATAGTGTTTAAAATAGTGTTAAAAATTTATAATTATTTATTTTCAAAACAGATTTATATATATATATATATATAAATTAAGAAAATAACAATTTAATGTAAATTAATAATTTTTTTTTTATTTTTATATATTTTGTTTAAGCAAATAGTATATATTGTAGAATGTAAAAACAAATCTTAAAAGACTGTGATTTAATCTGTCGAATTTTCCGATATGTTTTGTTTTATTGGTGCGATAATCGCATGTAGTGTACCAAACAGATAGAGATACAAATCAACCTTTTTAAATTCGAGTCGTAAGAGCTCACAGAAAGTCTTGTTTCAGAGATAAAACACAAAGCGCCTCGAACTGTTAAACACTTTAAATCTTGGAAAACTTTTAACATTGTCAGTCGACCGAGCCAAACTTACAAAACTGCAGAATTACTTTAAATTCTGCTTGTCACGCGTGACTCGAAGCCGTGATTAATACCGAGTTGTGCAGCAAGCATTGTGCTTGCACCATTGTATATTTCTTCTCCTCTCCGACTAATCTCGAAATTAAGTAACATCGAAAGTTTAACCTGAATTATAGTTTAACACGGAGAAAAAGCAGCCTTGACGCAAAACATCATCAATTGAAACTAGATCTTGTAAAAATAAAAAGAAACGCCTTCGACGCGTAAAACCATGTAAAATAATTTATTATAATAATTGAACGATAAATAAAACGAGCTTGACAAAGGAGATAATATTTCAATATAATAAAAATATTATTGTTTACACACGAAATTGTCTTATCTCTCTCTTTCACTTGTATCAATATACAAAAGCTAACACGGATTGAAATCACGCTTTTTGTTTTATCAATAGTGTCACTAGCATTTTTTTTTTTTTTTTTATCAGTCCGAACTACAGACGATGTACGTTGTCGTGCCAGACTGATGAGTTTACATCAATCGCGCGTCGACATTATAGTTATTTCAACGTCGTGTCGCGCCTTCGTCAACGCCTATCATTTTATGTCAGGTACGATAAAGTGTTATGCATATTTACGTTTTATGTTTTATTGTGTATGTTTGTTTTGTGTTCTCATAAGAAGAGCATCCCACCGATATGCATATTTAATATACAATACTTCTCAACGTTCTCTTGATGAAACTATTTTCAGCTTGTCTCTCGCGTTTAATTCTTTTAAGATGAGCTCGATAATCAAAAAATATCGTGTGATAATTTTATTGCGGGAGTTAACTCTTCAGATAATTATGCCAAAAACTGATTAAACTGTGAAAGTGCTCGAATACTATTTATGCTATCACCATGTCATCATATCGTTCGATATTTGCATAATCCCCCTCTCTCCGAATCGTAATTACGTATTGCGGGTAATCCCGCGGGTTCGCAAACAGTATTTAATTAACTGGAACAACGTCGATTTCCAGTGTTATTGCATCGAACTCGCGCAGAAAAGATAGATTAACTGAATCGCATCTAATTTTATAGATTTCATATGTTTTCAAGTAAAACAAAATTTCAAAAATATTTTATCTTATTAGCAATATACGTATGTATATTTGTAATAAAGATAATTGTAGAAGTTTCTAAAACTAGATATTTTAGTCAAAAACATTCTACGCTGAATAGACTCTGAAATTTTCGAGGTACGCATAGACATAAACTCAGTAAACGCTTAAATCCTAGCTTGAAACTTGAACACTAAATCCCATACTTATGGAACTTGACTTTTTGTAATTTTCTTTCTCCAAGAACATTCATAAACTCATAGAGAGTAGATAAACCTTTATAAAGACAATTATGAATGCTCATTTAAGCCGTCTCTCTCAGTGTATTCCATCCTCAAAACATATTCAGTTCTCTTATCAGTTTCTTCAGATAAGTTGTCATTGCTCTATTAGTTTAACAGCTACGGCTTCTTAATTGGAACGAAGAGGCACAATATTCTTAGCGTACCAGATTTTTACAAAAATATATTGGAGCTGTAATGTATTTTGAAAAGTTGTCTTTCAATTTGCTATTGCATTATTTAATTAGATATGTGTTTGTATATCACACGTGAATATGGTGATTTAACATCTTCCAAGATCTGCGAAATAATGTTTACTTACTCAAAACATGACAATACTTCCATCTTGATTTTACAATAATAAATCCGTTAGCAAGTTAATCGGTATATAAGTGGATTTTCTAACGTAGTATTTCGATCTGCCGAATATGCAATTGCTGCTTGTGTTTGCAATTGGCAAGCACGTGCTCGGTATAATGTGAATTAGTACATGAGATTTCACCAACGACTTTTACGACTAATCGAGCCTCTCACGTCCCACAATCTTGAATTATTTTTCACTAGCAGCTCGCCGCAGTGTCAGTTGATACAAGACACCTAAAGATAATTACAGGACAGTGAATCGAGCGTTTCAGTTCCGCAGTAGCGCATGACGCTCTCTCGAATCTAATTATAGAGTAATTATAATGCCAGACTCTCGCATTGTATCACGTAGTGTTCTGTATATGCCGCGAGTTTCCCCTTTCTCTCTTTGATATCAACGACACTGAATAATTTACAAGCAAAACCGCGTTTGATTTACACGCAGATAAACGCCGCTACAAAAAAACACGGTAATATATATCTCAGATTTAAATTATTCTTGACCTTGCAGGACGTATTTCAGTTTAGAATAATTTCTCTTTTGAAAAAAAAATTCCATTAAAACAATTTGACAGATAAAAAAAATATTATTAATGATGAAGAAGAGATGTTTATACAGAAAAGCCGTTTTAATGCTATCATATTTTTTTTCATTTAGTGTTCTTTCGATAAATTTAGAGAATCAACTTTTCTATAATAAAAATTCAGTAGAAAGTGAGTGATTTGTGTAACAACTTTCCAGCTTCAATCTTAAATATCTTGGTAATTAAGTCTTTTTTGTATTAAATCTCTTAATTAAATCTTTATAACAAACTTTTAACGTACAAACTCTGTTTATAAGATTCATTGAAAACCCAAAATAAATGAATTGAGATTTTATTAAGAATTACACTAGTCTTAGAGTTTAAATTTTTCGAAAAAATTTATGCTAAGTTTCACTATTGAATAAGTTTCGATTGTATGAATAAAAAGATCACGCGATAAATTTCAGATCAGTTTTTTTATTGGTTTTTTTGTGACGTCAATAATCTTTCAGAGTTCCTATTAATTTCCTGCGTTTCACTCATTTCCTATTTTATTCGCGACCGGAAGGGCTGAAAATAATTATCGATGTCGCCGACAGGAACACAGCTACTTTCAGAATCAATCTATCGATTAAATGAGACGTACCGTTGACGTATTTACCGTGTAGTAACTGGCTGATTGTGAATCAACAGTAAGATATTATTTATTAAACGTAAGCGAAAACGCGCGTTTTTTTATCAGAAAATGTCTGCATAACAAGCTTATCGATTTCGATGAACTTTGATTACTGTAGAGAAGATAAAAGAAAAATATTTTGTGTGTGCTTTACAAATTTAAAATCTACAAACTCTTCAATTTAGAAGTTTAAGATTTATTCGCGCTCGTTAAAGCTGACGAAATAAAGATAAAAAAACGTTTTTTAGCATTGAGAAACCTTTACACATGTAAATTTTATATAGATATGACAAAATCAAGTTTCTTCAAGATACTCGTTAAATATTTTTGGTTTTTCAATTAATTCGAATAGCGAGTAGTGTAATTTAACATCATTATATGTGTATTCGGGTTATGCAATTAACTTTGCCTTAAATAGGCAAAAACGTCGTTTTGCAATTGGTACACTGTGACTCGATAAGTAGCGAGCGTTTCTGTGTATCTATTCTATAATAACGTTGAGTTGTAGACGCAATAGTTTTCGCGTCCACGCTTTTTTGTTAAAATCGCTCAGAACAATGTCAAACAATCATTATCGGCGATATCGGTTTTGTAAAATGCAATCTCTTTTAGAATTTGCTCGAGAATTCTCACACACTCCATTTGCAGTCAGCATTTATACTTTTTATCGAAACAAAAAAGTTCTTTTCGCTAGTTCACATGTATATCGTTTTCTCTCGAACGTGCTGTTATAAAAACACACGTCACGCGCTGCTAAAATCGAATTACTGGCGCGATAATTTAGCGTGAAAAGAAGAGTTTCTTACATTGATTCGTATACGAAATGAATGAATGCTCAGCCGGGGATTACATACAAATTAAGTTAAATAATCGTTCTTGCCTTTTGCGACATATTCTTCTATATATATATATACATATACTTGCAACTCTTTTTACTCTACAAAATAAATTGCGCTTACATAAGATAACTTTATTATCTTAAAGACGTTAAATTTGCGTTTCGTCATAAAGCTGTGCTAAAGCTAAAAGCCTTTCGCTGGAGCTACGTCTTAGTCGCGCGCAGCTAATTTTCGACTCCTATTTCCTTCTATTCCCTCTTGCACCGTAAAGCGACGATTTCATCGGTTAACCAAACATTGACGACGTTATCTGAGAATAGATTGTGTATATAGGATAAAGGAAGTTTAATTGATTCCCCTCAGGGTTACAATATTTTTCAACACTCCAACTTCTACGGCCCGGAAAAATCCGACGGTGTGGATTCGAACTCGGGACCTCCCACTCGCAGCCCTCGCACTCAGACCGCGAGACCACTGGGCCGATAGATTGTGTATATAGAATTGTTACGAATAATACAAAGAAAATATTCTTGATACATATAAGACAAGACGTTAAGACGTTAAGACAGAAGACACGGAATTTATGTTGACGAAGCCAGATTATTTGGAAATACAAAAATTATTGTTAAGATTTTGACTATTTTTCTAATATAAACTGTTTTTGTAAAAGATCATATCTACATATTTATAGAATGGAAATTTTTAAGTTAAGCTATATTTAAATAAATATTTTTTTTAGAAGAAAGTTGTTTATCTTTGTTTTCGAAAATATATTAAATATCTATATATACTGCGTGTACGATTTTAAGACACACATATATTTATAAGATTTCTACTAGGTATTTGTAATTTTTATACACTGAAGATGATCACAAATATACTGATCGAAACGTCCAATATACATTATATGTAAATTATTTATTTACTCCAGCTTGGACTTAAAAGGCTCATTGGGTTTACTTTCCTTTTGATATATTTATAAGATTTATTAATTATACATTAAAAAAATAGTTTAATAAAACTTTTATAATTCTTTTTACACACCGTCAAAAAAGTGTGATCTTTTTATAAATTAACAGTAGCAAAATGTATTTATCTGATGTTGTCAATCCGTGAACTGGTCGATTATCATTTAACGGTTGATTATCTTGTTTACCGCAGAATTGTTAACGTAATATTTTCCCGCAAGAAATCAAGTATAAGCACTGACTCTCAGGCATTCTCGTGTATGTTAATGACCGACGCTTTCCTTGAGTCAATCTTCCGCTTATGGAAAAGCGACAAATTGCAGAATAGCTAGAGTAGTCTATGTCACTTGAATTAAAACGAGACAATTTTATTAAATATTAGAACACTTAAAATATTGAAAAAATAAAAAAAAATGTCTAGGAATACGCAATAAAATGTAAGTTGTAGAAATTTTCAACTGTAATTTTTTTATAATATTGTTTATAAAGTTACATTTATATTATTTACAATGTGCACATATTCCGACTATAAAGAGATCAATTTTGCTTTTGCCGAGCCAAAAGCGAATCACAATTTACAATTCTCCGAGGAATTAATCGTGTGTAATCAAGTAGTGTTCTCATTCTTTGACATGTTGACGACTGTCGATTCTCTCGTGTCGAATTAAAACTTTCCGCTCGTAGACACAACACGCGACCGCGATACGAGCCTGGCGCGTTTCGATCCAGCTCCGTTTGCTGGATGCGTGGAGGCGAGCGATGCACGTGCATGCATGCCCGTCGCATTAATAATACACATATGCAACGAGTCTCGTGTACCATGGTTATTAGTGACTCGAACGTCGGATATGCGGCTATGAATCGGTTTTCATAGACATAACACTAACGCGTTTCGAATACGCCGTGCGAGCGCGAATGCAACTGCTGCGAAAGCTCAAGAACGGAATTAGCACTGATTGTTCCGTATCGATACGTGTGCTTTGAGATGTAATCCTCTATATATAGAATATAAGCAATTTTAATCAATTAATTATTAAATGCAAGATTTTTAATAAAATAAATGATTTTGCCAAGAGAAAATTAACTTTTATAAAAGAAATCATAAAAAAAAAAAAAAATTCATAAAGGAATTTCTCATGTAAATGTGACTACATATTGCGCAAATAAATTAATTTCTAAGTGTATGTTGTATTAATTAGACTAAGTATATGCATTATTACATTAGTATAAAAGTCTAATTAAATTATATAAGAAACTAATAACTTCTCAAATTAGCAGTACCATTTAACGTACTTGACATACGATTCTCTACTTTGCCTAAAATCACATAAATTGCATTCGGATGCGTGGTATTGACATAGTGAGCGACGTCACCACTCTAAAACACCACTTGGTCAAAAGTCAAACATAGAAAAAAAAATTGAAATCGTGTTTTGCACAACTGCTATCATTGCTTGTTTCGACACAACATTTCGTTACGTTCTGCTAAAGGCTGGTTCAACCTTAATTCACTCGCGATCGTTTTATCTTCTTGTAAAACTGACAGAGACTAACAAGAAAGAGAAAAAGAAACTTCAGCTACACTGGTAAAAACGTACCACATTTCTTCTTTAGAGCTAAACTTAGCACTGAAACATATTTCTATCTATTTCACAAAGTCGCTTGGAAGCTTCCGCGTTTTTATTTCGCATTTTGTCCTCCTTTTCAATTGCTTACGGCAAACGTCATAAAAGTTAAATATAAAATAAAATAGTTACAGTTCTTGAATGAGTTTTGCTACAAAACGCATCCTGCGCTGTGTACAAAATTTTTGTTTGTAATCGCGTTAGAATACACGACATTACATCCTTTACAAAATGTTGTCTGCTTGAAACTCAAATACTTTTTCACACAGACGCATATACACAACGAGCGCGGTAGAGAGTAAAGTAAAACATCTAATCTAAGCGATGTATGCGTTATGTATGCGTTCAAAGCTACAAGCTAGGTGCAAAATGCACAAAGAGCTTACAATGTCACTTCGACGATATCACTTTTTGGTTGCAGGTGAAGAAGTGGTGACGGTGCCATCCACCAGCAGCGGTCAACTTCAGGACAACTGGAAAGTACAGAGGTTGTCCGTAAATAAGGAGTCGCCGCAAACAAGCAATCGTCGTCGTGGCTACAATCGGCCTCAGTTACAACCGATTGTTTCGAGTGGTAAAAGGAATCGGCCGACGTTACCATCGCCGCCGATATTCGACAGAGTTAATGCCAAGGATCAAGTAGATAGATATTTTGATTGGCCGAATAAGGAGAATACTCCTGGAAATGCCGTGATTCATCACGAGGACGACCAAACGAACCAAGTTCAGACGACTGAGGAGACAATGGGCTCAAATCTGAGCAGACATAACGGTAAGGGCCTAACTGGCCGGCGCACTCAGTCTTCCGGTAACCTGTGTGATCCCAAAGGAAAACTGAACACTATGGGAAAGATACTGGTGCCTTGCTCCAGCGCGCAAAAAGAAAGGTTAGTCATTCAACTTATTATTATTCATTTATCATCAGAAAACATTTTATTTGCTTTACCACTTTTTCAGTTTTAACTTTTTACATAAATTTTTTTTTTACTGGAAAAAACTAATCACATTTAAAATATTTTGGTTTTTGTCAAGTATTCGAAGAGAGTTTAATCTCGCGACTTTATATCTCGCGACTTTATAAACAAGAAAGACAGCAAATATATAATTGTTTTGCATTGTGTTGAATTTTCTTTGAAGGAGATATTAGAGTTAGATCAATCATATTGCGTATGTATGAAATTAAATTTCGATTTGGTAGATCGAAGTCGTTTATACAGATACAAAGGTGTTGCGCACAGTGAAACTCCGATGATGAGATGATTAAATACTACGAAATATTAGACAAGAAGGAAAAAGGAGGATGCACGAGGTGTTTTAATCGCTCGCTTTTCTCATGGCGCCGCAGTGGAAGATTAAATCCTCTTTATAATGTAGCCGTGTGTATAGACACATTAATTTTTGAACGGCACGAAAAGCAAGTGAAACGCTCAGAGGAGAGTCGTGTTGCAACACTCTCCCAGAGGTCAATTCACGATCGATTTCTTGTCTGATATTCTTAAGGCACCGCTTATATTACGCCAATATAATTTACTTGACAAAAAATCTAGTGATCACTTGCAAATGTCTTAAATATGCAATGGAAATTCAAACATAATGTTAATAATAAGATTTGTTATTGTCATATTTTCACTCTTTTTTCATTAATTATATCTCTAATTGCATTATATATTCGCTTTCTAACAATTATGTATAATACAATATTATGCCTATTACTATATTATGCAATAAAAAAAGGAGTAAAGTACAATTGTAAATTATGTTAATGTGTTATTATAAATTAAAATGCACGCACGCGGTTAACATTGACACTGTTAAATTAAAACCAAAAAATTATAAAAAAAAATTTTTATAATTAATTAAAAACTGTATATACAATTATATTATAGTAATTATAATAATTATATGTAATATATATTAATATATATTAAAATGATTGCGTAAACAGAAGACAACTTTCATAATTAATTATTTATAAAAACAAAAGTCTCTTTCTGTTTATTAAAATCTCTTCTGTTTTATTTGTTTGTTATTGCGTGTCGTGTATGAAAAAGTTGTTTTTAAACAATAAATAAATCTTTTTTTAATTTGCTGAATAAAACGCTGTTATGAGAGGAACTTGAAATCGCTTGGCAAAATATGGCTAATTGTATAACATTGCAATAGATAGAAGATGATGTGGTGAAACGATAGCTTTTATTGAGTTTTTTTCCCTGTTAATGGTTACAAATGTGTTCCGGTACTTCGTTTTAGTTGATAATAATCGTTCGTTTGATACTTTTAAATGCTCAGGAGAGCCATCAAAGCGCACCGCTCAAACTAATTATGATAACCGACTTTGTAAGGCAGTAAAGCGTATAAAAAAATTCATACGGGATAGCAAGAGTTCACGCGAAGGATCGATTAAGATTGATTGCGAATCGATCGGATTTTTTTCCGAGGTTTATTCTCTCTGACGCGCGATCATCTTCTTGATTATTCCATCGAGGATTAAGGTGCGGCATCTCTGTGCGAACGTGCAAACCGCAAGAAGCTATATTTAGTTGAGAGATTTCTCGCGACATGATAAAGTCCTAATACACAAGCGCGTGCTAATTAAATTCTCCGAGAAGATAATATTTTAAACGCGCAATAATATTTTCTCTTTTTCTTGCTTCGAGAGCATGTTACAATGGTGAATATAGCATCTTTTGGCATCTTTACAAGATGTTGCCGGCCGCGCGAGATAATTTAACGTACCTTTAAGAGTCGGCTAGTCGTTGAACTTGAGCTTCTATTAAACCCTCGTTTACACAGAGACAGTGCAAAGGTAGAAGGGATAAGGGCATGTGGGGATTAAAAGACCAGTCGGGAGAGGAATATTAAAAGGCGTCCGCACTTCCTGATCTCATTTGCATAAGTGCTGTTGTCTAACAGCCGAGTAATGCGCGGAAGCAAAATCGCAATTCCGTTTAGCATTTGAACAAGAACTGTTTTTTAATTACATAAGTTTATTCAAAAACTTTCAGAAAACAGAAATAAACAGAGAAAATAATGACAGTATTAAACCTCGTAAGAAATTCAATTAATTGTATAGTTCAATTAATTGTAGTGAGATTACACTACACTGAAACGCAAGCGTTAAAAGTTATGATAATATGAATCTATAAATTCAATTTTCTGAGATTTTATGTTTGTTCTCACTTTTTTTTAATACAAGTGTTATCAAGATTTTTTTTGCAAAATTGTTATTTTTATCGTTGTATTGTTGTATAACTAGGAAGTGAATAGATTTTTAGACGAAATAGAAACATCCGCAACGCGAAAGGTTGATATAAGTAGAGAGGCCGGTGAAAGGTCAGATGTTTTGCGCGCTTGTGCGCTTATGCATGCCACGAAAGTTTGCGCAGGCAAGCATTCGCCTATCTACCGGGCGTGAAAGCTTGGACTATGGCGAATGATGTCATGTACGAATTATTAGTAAAGTTTCCTATACATACTCATATACCTATTGTAGTTTCTGGTGCGAGTTATGTAAGATATTTTATGAGATTCACGTAATACGATTGCCGAATAAATATGAAATGTGTATCGTGACGTTACGACGATTATGTCACGTTCTTCGACTCATCTTTCAATAATTTCAAAGTACGTTGACAAAAATGATTGAAAACAAAAAAAATAATAACCGCAAAATATATTTTTCTTCTAGCAAAAGAAAAATATATTGTAAGCAATATAAAATGTTTGATCAAATAAATGGCAAAGTTTTGAACATATAAAATTATCAATAAATTAATCACAAACTTTTTGTATATGTGCAATACTTGTCTGTCATATTTCTATAAGTTATCATTACTTTCATGTCGTTGTTTATACGACTGAAATAAATTTGAATGTCATTGTCATTTCCAGTAAACAACCTCTACATCTATTATGTCGGAAATATATATGTGTGCTTGTATTCTATTGCCTCCTTGTGCTTCTATATTCTATTGACATTTTGCGCACACAAAAGTAGCGATATATCTTATAAGCATCATCCGCAGCGATATTTCGATTTCGGTACGCTCGATTTCATCTTGTTCGAGTGTTACGTATGTCACATAGCACGTGAATGTGCTGTAACGTCAGAATTTTCCTCTTTGCATCAGACGCATTTCATACACCTATCGTTTATGTATTTTCTTTTTTTTTTTTTTTTTTTCTTATTTGCGAGTTCACAATTTCTGTCGCCGTTGGCGTTTTACGTCACAACAATGGCGCGTTTCCTGATTAAACACGCATAATTTTCACGCGCAAACAAATTTACGTTTCGTGTTATATACGCGAGAACACACGAAATTCTCGTTTCGCACTCCAAAAATCGGTCGACTGTATAATGCAAAATAACGAGCAAACAGTACGAGTTGCGGAATATGCAAATCACGATAATGTATTTTTTAGCAGAATTTTGACGCTATATGTTTGACGGCTGATTATATGAAACATTGTCGTCTTATTACTGCTAACTTCTTTCTCGACGTTTCTTGATACTTTAAATTTTTGACATAAAGAAGGGAGAAACCAAGAGATTTACGCATAGTAAATCGCGCAAGACACATCACGTCATATAATATTCTTGGAAGAAAACTTATTCGCTTATTATAATTAATGTAGTAATTGTATTATAATAATTAATAGTTATTGTATTCTTTTCTTCTTGTTGTATATATAAATATACACACTCACACACATATATTACACTCCTTTGTTTTTTAACAATAAGATTTTCATTTGTGACTTATTTGAAGAGTTACGTGAGTTATTTATCCATCTATTCTCACACACAGGTACAAATTTTGTGGCTCGCTGCCAAATCACCTGGACGATAAGGACGTGCTGGATGATGATGAGCAAGATAACAATAATATCATGTCCGATACTATCGACGGCAACTTCGGCACGTTGCCGCATAAAAAACGTTCATTAGGGGTGCATTTTTCGGACAGCGGACCGACCGGTACTTTGGATCTCGTTAAGCATCGATCGCAAGATTCCTTGGACGAGAATGATCCTTGGAGGTAATATCTCTCATATAAAAATAATGTAAAAACTCCTTTTCATATCACGGAATGATATGTAATCAACGTGTTGATTGTGAACATACAACGTAGCGCGCTTATCTCCGCCAGAATTTTAATTATCGTTAATAAATTGCTGAAATTTATTACCCTATACGCGATTCCGACATTTCATCGCAAAATTGTCGAGGAAAGACAATTTGAAGAATTCCAGTAATGTCCTTCTTTGGACTTAAATCCATGTTAATCGATTAATCACGCGCAATCTTCAAAGTTCCCATCTCAAACTTGCCGCATCCTCGATGTGCACGCGGGCCATGAACTTCTCATATTGTAAAGTCAGAGGAAATGATCCTCGTGTCGATCTTCATCGCAAAACGGTTTTGGTTGCAAATTTCTCTCCGGTGGAAAATCAGCCGCAAGCAATCCCTCCGGTACGGTTTCAGGTATCAACAGAGCGACCTCGATCTGGTGCGATGTCGTCACGGCAACTTCGACTCGGTCAAGAGAAATCGCAGCGCCGATACGGTGCTCGTCGACTCTGGCAGTCGATACGGTCGTAGCAACGTGTCCTTGGAGGACAGATGCCACCGAAACTCGGATCTCGATCTGGTCGGCACTTTGCCGAAGCGTAAGCAAGATACGAGAAACAACAGCAGCAAGAGTCTCGAGTCGAACTCGTCGTCCTCGCAGCCGTGTATAATAAATGTAACCGACATGGACGACGACCTGCTGATGAAGATACACAAACCCGACTGCGAGCTGATTAAGCATCGGCAGCAGTTCGGCAAGTGCGTTGATTTAAAGCTAAACAAATTGGTGAGCGGTGAACCGCAGGATCAAGGATACGCGTCCGAACGTTCGCCTGAGGACGAGCATCCACCGTCGTTGCCGGAACAATCTTTTCCAAATGTGACATCCGGTGAGTGATCAATATGTTCTTTCTTTTGCTTTATCTTCTCACTAGTGTTTTTTATGCTAACTATTATTATATATACCCTACTTTTGTATACCTTACATTATAATAAAATTTTCAAAAGTACTATTTCTTAAAGAGCTTTTGTCTATTTTTATCATTGATCGAATATATAATCGAATGTCTCATGAGATAAAAAATTAATTTTACGTGTAACACACGTAACATGTAGTCCGAGCTGGTTGATCGCGTTTGAAAAATTGTATCCACTGGACGCGCAGAAAACTTTCGAAATAGGTCATTTACTTTCGGCGTCGGACCGATATCGAACGATTTGATCGATACCCGGTCGCACGAGTGCGTCATCGTTCGCACGTTTCGCATGAATGTGCCTG
Source organism: Pseudomyrmex dendroicus (assembly GCA_014825645.1). NCBI lineage: Eukaryota > Metazoa > Arthropoda > Insecta > Hymenoptera > Formicidae > Pseudomyrmex > Pseudomyrmex dendroicus. The sequence continues at coordinate 14,790 of QVNZ01010160.1, read as the reverse complement.
TTCCATTGCGTATGTGAAATCTACATATTTTCAATTTCAATCTCATGCATTCGGAAGAAGTTGTTCACCGTCAAGTAACGCCGCTGACGAATCTGCGGAGTTATTTCAGCGCGTTACTTTTCGCGTTAATGTTGCCGCAATAATTCAGAAGAAAACTGAGGTTTTGTTATAATGCACGTCTAATTATCAATATAAAAATAACGCGCGTTCTATCTTGCGATTAATTTATTTATATACATATAGTGTTGATGTATGGTTCTCTCAAAAAATTTTACCTTGTTATATTCGCTTTAACATAATAATAAAAATACCAGCGCACGAGTGCGCACATAGTTTTATCTTCGTGTGACTCTCGTTGAATTATCATGCGAATGCAATGTGACGCATGTTTTGCATTTAGCAGATGCGCAGTTTCACACGATGCTATTTTTCGCATTTAACTTTTGTTTGATTCAATATCACGTCAATATTGTATCCAGACAACAGTCAATATTGTCACCAGAAAGATATGATTGTTTTTATTTCATGAAATATAAATTGACTCGAGACTAAAAAAAAATTAAATCGAAACACGAAAATATTGTGACATAAATTCTAACGATCTCTGTAAAAAATCTTAGTTTTTGGTGCAACAGAAGAATTTAATTCACTCGGTTGAATGCATTTTTAACCAGCTGTGACATGCTGAGACGTTCCTTAGTACGTTAATAACATGATTTAACAAGTCACTGTTGTTCGTTGTGCTTGACGAGCGGGCTTTGCGGTGGTAGTTATGGTACTCTTTCGTGCATATTCTGGCTAGAGCAGAGGTTCTCAAGGTATAAAGTAGCCCAAAATAGTACTTTGCTTGCAAGAAGTTTCTTTCATAACATATCATCTTTCATCATCGTAACGTCCTTTATTCGTTTTCTAAACTTACTTTCGCTGTTTATATTATGAAGAATCATGTCTATTTCGCGCGACAAAATGTTCTCGAATTTCATGGCCATTTAACAACGCGGTTTCCTCATTGTCAATAATTTTTTCGGGTTTGCGTAATTATCGTTGAATGTAAACCCAAGCTTTTTTTAACAGGCCCGTTTATGGTCAAATGCGGAATAGCAAAATACCGGTGCGAATCGATTGCAAGTTGATAATGAGAATTGTTCCAGAATTGTTGAGCACACGTTCCGGATATACACAATGCAATGAGCAATACAATCCAGTTTGAGAGACCCTGACCCAGAATATACGCGGTCCTTTGTGAACAACTTTACGGTCGCGCGTTTGTGCTCAGTGCAGACATTTGCGGCGTATGATTCGAAACCGACTTTGAAATTACGAGGTTACTGTAATATATCGGCCGCACATTGTGCACGGCGTACGTCGTGTTAAAAATCAACGAAATAAGGCAAACTTGCCGGATGGATAAACATATCAAGTACAATAATTGTTATACAGTTTCTATATTCGCAGTGTAGATTGTTTATACTTGTCATTGTATATCGCTACAAAGAATCGTGCACCCGACCGGAAAATATTTCGTTCACGTTTCCGTGTCGGGAGAAGTCAAGGACTCTTTTCCTGATGATTCGATGTTTGTAGTAGAACATTGGTTGAATTTCAGACGACCGAACGATTAGTCTCCGCAGACTATTCTCATCCAGTGTAGATATTTACTGAAACTAATTCAAATTACGTCACGCATTGTTTGCACATTATTGGCGTTGATAAAAAAAAACATCTGGTTTCGATTAAATGTATGAATCAAAACGAATAGAGTCTGTCTTGAAAATAAACCAATTGTCGAAAGTCTGATAGTAAATCTTGATACAACTCGGCGATAATGACATTATTACGATTCACCGGAATGAAAGACAATTAATGATCGGAAATCACAGTTTCCGTCGAAAAATTGATCCAGGTCTGGTGATGTTTCGTCGAGAAAGTGGCTTTTAACTTTCAAATTCGCTTTTTGCAAAACCAAAAATCTTTCGCAAAAAGATCTTTTCTTATTGTAACGACGTTATATTCGCGAATCATCTCGCTCACCCACTTTGCGGTACCGCCTTACTTCTTTCCAACGCTGACATTGTAAGTTTTCTAAGTCAAGAATGCGCTATTGATCGCGGCGGCCGTTGCACAACCGCTCTTACCTTATTCCGAACTAGGTCGCTTCGACGTACGTATTCCATGCGTCTCACCTATTGACCTATTTGTTGAGGCGAGTTGTCAGGACGTCGATCGAGAATGAGAATATTGGCTATACTGTTTCTCGGTTTCAGCGTGTATTCTTGCACGTTTTCCGCAAGCAGATTATAGGATCAGCTTTGCGGATAATTTTGGTGGAAAATGTTACGATCAACTGACCGTAATACAAAAATTTGAATAATTGACAGTATTTTTTGGACACTGGATTATTTCTCTTCTAATTAGGAATATGATATGTGTGAGCTAAGATATATTTACATTGTCAAAAAAAAGAAAAAAATATAATATATACAATGTAAAATCTCTGTTTCAAAAATACGGAAGACTTATTGGAGACTTGCTTAAAATCGAATTGTTCTCGAGTTGTTTTTACAGCTTACTCAAGTTCATTGAAATATTATGACGGTTATTTCCATGTAAGCCGCGTGAGAGATTGCTACATTTTCAATCAATTTCCTTAATACGGCAATTTATTTATTACAGATTTGATACGTATGTGAATAAAATATCGCTATAGAAAATCTGTTTCTTTTTTTATTTGGAACAATTATGTAATGATTCTGAAAATTGAAATGGTAAGACAACATTTTCGCGTGCACGAAAGTTCCCGATGAGAACTTTTAGCTTATTCGATCGCACAATACATTTAAGAAGAAAGGTAAAACTTTACAGTTCTTGCAACTTTTGCACATTGTGCCTATACGCCCCTAATTGGTCTAATAACTTCTCCCTTCCCGGTAAAAACAAAGAAAAGCGATAACGCGTTGAATGTTAATGAAGGAGTAAAAAAAGAAGACGACTTGTTTTTCAAAGAATGGATATACAAATCTTCTCTTACCTCAGTATGTCCACAGAAATCGTCATGGCACAAGAAAATCATTTTTTTTCTATTGTCAATCCTTCAGGTTAAATCTTTGAAGACAATTTTAGGCAAAAATTATTATAAACATTTACGTATTCATGAACATTATAGTGTTTATTTTTTTCTACACCAAAAAAGAAATTGTATTTATTGTTTACCTTGAAAGATAATTACTATTTACTCTAGAAAAGCAAGAAACACACTAATATATATTTTATGTAGCAACAATTTAAGCCAAAGTTTACATACTTTCAATTTATAACTATTTATACCTATGTTGCGTTTCGCGACTCGATCGTTTTCCGCGCGGAACATAACTAGTTCGTTAAAAACACCGGAACTTAGTTCGTAATGCCGATATCATCCCCAGCACGAAAGTAATTTCCGATCGACGACCCTTGCTTCGTGCGCATGGCGATCGTAATTTGTCAGGAAGTCTACCGATCGGAGTACATAGCGTGGCGTGGTACGTAGCCTCATAGCATGCCACAGCATGAATAATTTCGCCGACCGATTGCCTAGCTAATGCTAGGCCCTCGTCGGACGTTCCGGATGCGCTGTTGCACGGTAGGGGAATTTCGGTTCTTCGACTCGACTGGGATAGCGTGCACGCCACCGCGTCGAATTGGCTACCAGATAATTTCCGACAGGTTGTATACCAGGGATGACGCCAGGGCGAACTACGAGAAGTTTAAACAAACAATACGATCTTACAAGCATTATAAAAAAATATAAAAGTTAGCAAATTATTGTAATGTGTAAACAAAACATTTTTTCCTCTAAGATTTTACAAACTTTTAAAAGAAGCAGTTATTCACATTTTTCACTGCCTTTCACTGGGGACTTGATAGTTTTTGAACCACCACAAGATCGCATTAACATTCACAATCTTGAAATTCGTGCCACTTATATATCTTGCATATTTCTGCTTATTTATGCAAAATAAGGAACATAAAGGACGTTTGGTTTTTTCACGCAAAAACCGGCACGAACATTCGAAGTTCCAGTAGGTATTACGATTGCTTTCCTGTTCCCTCTTGGTCGTCGTAATTCATAGCCGGATTGATGGCGATCGTGTTATTGTAGTTTAATGCTCCCACGTATTGCATTATTCGAGTCGATAGCGACCAGCCGTTTATGCGCGCGAAACACCTCGCCTCGGGAGATCGTTATCAATCGCGATCGCGTGCCGTGGATTTCCTCGTCCTTAAGAAATCAGTAATAAATGTAAGAAACGTGCACGATAAATGTGCTCTGATATTTCATTCAGTATGAAAGAAAAAGGAGAGAAACAGTCACGTTTTTCGCGAACATTTAGTCGACTTTCTTTTTAATTCTTCACACGTTCTTGGTCATTTTCTGCAAATTTTCTTAGCTAACACATTCCTGTTAAATGAAGCAGAGTTCTTCGAAATAAAAGCTTGTAACTGAAAATCCTACGGCAAACTAAAAACTTTCTCTTGAAAAGATGCTATAAAATCTGTAGATAATTCTTCGAAGTATAACTTCTCACAAATAACGATCGATTAATATGATAATTTCGGCACAATAATCAGTTCACTTAATGACAGATTGTTTATTCATTTTCATAAAGATTTTTCGGAGATGGATTTATGGATTTCACTCAATTGAATAATTCTTAGAGAAGTATTATAAATTAATGGAGCAAAAAAAATATCTGCTAAATTATGTTGAAGTCGTTGTTTGCTCTATTATCAACTCATTGTCATAATTCTCGTTTATTATTACAACTTGAAATTGGCGACTGTACAAGTTCGCACGAGCTCTTACCCGTGGCACGTTAACTTTCGATTCTTTTTCGTCATCGCCCTTATGATATGTTTTAATAAAGCGCATCGTTAATTACAGAATATACGATAATAAAAAACATGTATTATTAATTGCTGTGAAGAGTAGGTCAATGGAACACTCAACCGGATTTCCGATTGGCGGACGGAGCTTCTAGGTTTGACCGCGTGTTCTCAACCCTCTTGGATAATTTATAGCCGAATTGATGGCGATCGCGTTATTGCGATTTAATGTCTCACCATCGCCCTCGTTATATTCCGATGCACCGCTTTTATACTTTTCATAAAAATTACTGTACGCAGTTGTAATTTCTTTTTGAACAGACATACACGATAGTTTAAATATAATCGGTGCGATCAGATGCTTTACAACGCGCCATCTCACGCAATAATCGTTTGTATAAACATTTACGCGACGCACCGCGACAAACTGGAACGCGAATAAATCGAGTCGCGTTAGCGCAGATGGCATGTGAGCGGCATAAATCGTGTCTCGAATACTTCACACTCACAGAATGCGCGCGACATTTGTTTCGGACAATCACGTCATTGAATAATAATGGAATATCGACGAATTGTTTTTATACTAACATTTATTCAATTCATGTCGTCATTATGTGTTTTTATTCAGGTTTTTTTGCTGTTCTTTTTATATTTACTTCTGTACAATTCGCTCTGTACTCATCGACAAACTCTTTAGTTTCTGCCTTACTCGATTCGATATATCGATCAGATAAAATTACGTTGATATCAATATCCAGCTGCTGCGTTGTGCGAGGCAAGAAAGATCTTTATTACGTTAGAAGAAAATGTTTCCAGCTAACGAAAACATGCAGCGCAAAGAGCGGCGACAATCGTTGATCGGTGATAATAATAGTTTAACAATTCTTTTAACACGAAGAAATGATTACGATTGACTATTTTCTGACAAGACTTCGTACGTAATTAGAATTCTTATATTAATAGTCGAAAAAAATCCCGCGGCGCGAGTTAAAATTACTTGTTCTACATATATGCGCGTTAATTGAATTTGCCTTTTGAAGAAAACGTCGCTTTAAAAGCGACAAATTAAAGATATCTTGTATAATATCCTTTTACAATAGTAAATATATTTATGTTAATGATTAACTTTTTATTTATTTACTTAAAAAAAGTAAATTTAATAGTGCGTCTTTTATTTTCTCGCAGTAGTAACTATCTCCAATTTGAAGTTATCGGAAGCGCGCGATATGAGAAAGATGTGAGAAAGAGTCTATTAGTGATAATTCCGAATTCGCGGCATGTAGTTGGCGATAACCGCGATGATGAATTGAATGTAGAAGTCGGAGATAATGATCCTATCTTTATAGATATATCTTACGGTTACTATTAGTAGAACTCGAAAAAGTAATGGCCCGGATATTCTCCTACCTCAAATAGTTGAAATATCGGCTTGTCAGAAATTCTGGAACTGAAATTGTCGCTCCCTTTGCTATCTTCCGTTTTCTTGTAGGATTACTTAATCTATCTTTGTAACTTTAAGCTTTATGCTTTACATCTGCAAGTAGAAATAAATCTGAAAATCAAATATTATACTCTTTTTGCGTTGTTTCTGTTGCAAGACTTTTTATCTTAAACTGTTATTTATATAAATAGAAACATTTACGCTATGAATAAATTAGCTGCACCAACGAACTTTCTTGGGAAAGAAGCATATAACGAAGCGTAATTGATTACGCATTTTCGAAATATCACAACGACCGTTCTATAAGAGATGGGAACATTACAATTAACATAACGAGCCATTTAAATTGTCGCTCACATCGCTCGTTAAGTGCGTATTTGTCTTGCGCGCTAACGATATTAGAGTTCTTGTCTCGGAGTATCCGCGTTCGCCATTAAATGGTGCATTTTTCGTCGATGAAAAGGTGCAACTTCGGACTTGAATGTCGATGACGAAAAAAAGAAAAAAAGGAGAAGAGAAGACGGAAAAAATATGTCATCTACAATCTGCTAGCAACTAACGAAGCCGACGTTAAAGACTAGTATTACTGAAACTCTTGTATTTTAGCCGCTCGTCTTGTTTGCACGCTCTATCACTTTCTTTGAGACTTTGTTTTACCGACGCATATTGATATATAAGACGATATTGATTGTCGCTTTTCGATTTTGATATTAATTACGCCTCGATGCAAATGTAACAGATCGCAATAAAATTTTGACTATCAAAAAACTTTGAAAAGTATAGAATTAGATCTTTTATATGAAATCATTAAATGTGCATTTTTTTCTCTTTCTCTCTTTCTCTTTCTTTCTTCATTCTGCCTCGAAATATAATAAATGTACGCTATTACAGCGTTTTTTGTCAAAAGTCTTCAAATATCGAATTATTAACATTCTTTTCCTATTCGAATAATTTATCACTATGCGATTCGATCATCTATGCTGCATTAAAAGCTAGCGATTCCATTAGCGATCCATGGAAAGAGAGAAAGATTAAGATTTCAAAGAGGATCTCTCCAACTTCCAACCGATAATTCTCATGAACGTAATGACGAATATACTTTAGCGGCAGTTTGTTAGACATATATATATAGCTTTATTACGGGCGGCATTTTCTCTTATCTCGTAATGGATTCCATAACGGATGTTGCACACGTGCTAGACCGGCAATGTCATTCGCGTTCGTGTACGCAAATCTTTCCACATATCTCCTTTTACGAGGCCGTTTGTTGCAATCCGTTGACCAATCTAAATTTAAAACTTAATTAAACGTTCGTCCACCACGCAAAGTAATGGTTTTCTTCCGATGATTTTTGCGACGTCTCGAATATCTAGGATAGTAGGTAACTTAAGAATCGAGAAGAAAGAATTTTGCGCTGCACCTCGAGAAATGCATTTGATTTACGCAAGATATTTTGCACGTTTCCCGTCTCGCATTTATTTTCGTAAATAGATAAGACAAGGTAATACGCGCGGACTATCTGCAGCATATTATGTGTGTTACACAATAAAAAAAATGATATATAAACACCACCATCAACTACTCATTTTAATGTTATCCTTGAATTATTAAATATAATATTTTTTTATTTTGTCAACATCAAATACAACAATCATATATTAACAAATTTTATGATTGAAGAAAACCCTAGAGAAATCTAGAGAAACTACTGAATTTATAGAAAATTATTAATAAAGATCATGCAACAATATCTATATTGGAATTGATGCAAAATACTCATATGTTTAGGAATGAGAGATGTGTTTATCTTGGTAATTTGTTTATATCAAAGCTAATTTGAAAATGTCTTTGTGTAATGTGTCTCCGGCTAGCAGTTTTCTAAGTAAAGTAGCTGCCTTGTCAGTGCGGGCACGATTTTAAGTGTAATAATTGTGTACGATGGAACAATGTACTTACATACGTGTGTAGCACAGAAAAATCGTCGCTTCCGTGAAATCGGCCGTCCAATTTCACGAGGCGTTTAGCAAACGATCAGGGAATTCATTGAATGAGAAACTGTCCTGCAATTTTGAAGCGATTCCAACAATGAGGCCTTAGTCTCTTTTTGGGAGGAATGACACTGTATGACTCCAGACAATAATGCGGCAAACGTAAATTACTTTACTCTTTTGTAAGGTGACGAACGAGGGAGGGAGCGGATTTGAATAGCGAGCAAAGTGAACAAAGTGAACAATACGCGCGATATGTCGGCTAGATCGGGTCAATATCCGGTGGAAGGTGGGTTATTTCGAGCTGTGGAAGCCGTTTTCACATTGATTTTTGCATAAAAAACTTTTGAATCGCCATTTTACGAGTCTCTATGAACTTGAAAACTTTGACAAGATTTTTAGCCACAGCGCTCAGATGCGCACGTAATTTTTTGTGACGTAAAAATTTAAAATACCATATCTCACATAACTCACGAGTTAGTACGAAATGTTTTGCCAAGTAACAGGATGTTTAGACTATTTTAAATAAAGATATGTGGTCACCGACTTTGACAAATTTCAATATTTATATTACTGCTTAAACCAATTAATGGATGCGACTGATTTTAAATTAATTTTAATGAAATGAAAACAGAGAGATAAGAAAGTAGTTTTTAATATAAAATATCTATAAAATCTAGAAAAAATCTTAATTGTTTCTTAATTAATACTAATTACTATTCACACACAAAATTGTCACTTCATACCTCCTCGAACTTCTGATGCATTGTATCATAGATACATTCCATTAAAAACTTCTATACTAGTTGAAGCAGTTGTGTTTGCATTACTTTGATTGGTGCTGGTCCGACGTCCTGCTTTGCAATACCGATACTTCAGCTTTTAACTCGACGCAAACAGCACGTGACATAGTTGCATAAAATCAAAGTTCCGAAATAAAAAAATAATCTGTGTGAACGTGTGATTGTCGGCAAATGTTGATGTTAAAATGCTAACAATATAGTACTGCACATTACATGCACACACACTGAAAGCGCTCGCATGTTTACGCATATTTCGGAAACACGGTTTCTGGGCAAATGTTACGAAAATTATGGCTAACAGAACTCATTCCATAAAGTTACTGCAAAGCTTGAAATATGCATGTAGTACATCGCAACGTGGCACATGATACCGCGACAGAAAGTAATTGTTCCTGTGTTGTAGCTCAAATGGTAATTCGTCATTTCAGCAAAAGTGATCAAGTACAAGTGATCATTACAAGTACATAACACACTCCAGACTTTGGAATTTTAAATTCTTGATTTTATATTTTCTCATGCGTCTTAATCGACATCGTTAATAATATATAAACTTTAATATTTTTTATGTTTGCGACAACTGCACGCGTGAGCCACGTAAAACAGATAAGCGAAATATTAACATACAAAGATGTTTTTCGGGTTTGAACCGCGTTGTGTCATTTTTATACCGACGTTTCGTGAACATTACAGCTCACTTCATCAGGGTTTTAAAGAGCAACCTGATACTGTTTAAAGAGCAACTTTGCTAACGCGGTTCAAACCCGAAAAACATCTTGTATGTTAATACAACACACCGCGAAAGCATCAAATATCAAGCGAAATATTCTTAGCAAAACATGATGCTCCTCAAGAGGCTGTTTATAAATACGGCATAAATACGATAAAAAATAATTTAATTTAAATTATTTTGCAGAGAGTACATTCCGAGTAACGCTGCAGAAAAGCAGTCGCGGTCTCGGTCTAAGTCTTTCCGGTGGCGGTACTGCAGGACCCGTCAGAGTGAAGAGGCTCTTTCCCCAACAACCTGCCGCCTTGTCTAATAAACTTCAAACTGGCGACATACTATTGGCTGCTAATGGGATCCCGCTGACCGGTCTCACAAATTACGTGAGTAATCAATTGACTTATAATTGAAAATTAAAAACGTGCAGAAAAACGAAACAGCGATCTTATTACAAGTAAATCAAAGTTAATGAAAATTTAGAGGAAAATAAAAGTATTGATTAAATTTTAAGATTATTATATAAAGAGAAAAACCACTAAAATAACTATCAAAATCTTTTTTTAAACGTCTGTTTTTTATAAGCCACAAGTTTCGCTTTAAGGAATTACCGTTCTTGACGCTAACTATTACTAAGATTCGGTTTACTGTGGTCTTAGCTTAATAACCTGTCGGAAAAACCGTAATATCTTTGAAGAGGATGCCGGCCGTCGGTGAACTTGGAGGACTCGCGTTATATGGGGAGAAGAGAGGGAAGGGGAAGGAGAGAAGAAAGTCCTGCGTGATCTTATTTTGATGCTACTTGTTGCAGGAGGCTCTCGAAGTTCTGCGTACGACGCCCAGTACAGTCGAGTTGGTGGTGTGTCGGCTTCCAGGAGATAGTAATGTCACGCCACCGGGTGCGCCACCGCCACCTCCGGCAAGACGAGAACCGCGTTTACTCAACCCCTTGCCACCTCTGCAGATCGAACCGTGCGGTGTAAGTAGTGCTCTTCCAGAACAATGTTTGAATGTGTATTTATGTATACAAAATTGTTCGCTAAGTAAAATCTTTTCAGACATAAACAAAGACATAAATATAAGGTTTTATTCTATTTAATAAAAAATTTTTTAAGTTGTTTTAACTCTTATATAAAATTACTCTAAGTTAAAAAATTTAAAGCCTCGCAATTAAGATAGATAAGTCTATACAGGAGTTTGACATCGAGATGACGAAAGTTGGTGGCAGTCTTGGCTTTACTCTGAGGAAAGCGGATAGCAGTGCTCTAGGCCATTATGTGCGAGCTTTAGTGCGCGAGCCGGCACTGAGCGACGGCAGAATACGACCAGGTGACAAAATCGTCGCAGTGGATGGAGCACCATTGTCGCCGATGAGTCACGAAGAAGCCGTCCAGTTGTTGCGACAATGCGGACCGACGGTGAAGCTGCGACTGTACCGCGACCTAGCGCAAACCCCAGTTTCGGCTCTCTCGCCTACCGAGCCCGATCATCCTCTCCGTCCTCCACGAACAAGTTTGAGGTAATTAAAATATTTATTTCGAGCTTGTAAAATAAAGAACAATAAAAAACAAAAAGTCTAAAATGAGCCATAATAGATAAAGAAAGTTAACTACAGATGAAATAAGTTTGATATTCAATATTTTGTAATGTAACAATTTTATTGTATTTTTGTTGAGTTTAGAATTCAAAGTCTGAAATTGCTTTTCTTCTTATAATACGTGAATTTGTTTCCATAACGGAATGACTATATAATGCATTTTTGTAACGCATTTGTTAAAGGTTACAGAATTCTTTTAACAAAATTATTCTTATAAAATATCGTTATTATTTTTATCTTGTGAGAATGACAAGAATTGTATCACGTTTTATTACACTTGTTCTTGTTTTTCGATAGACAAGAAGCTGTGGATATGCTTTGTGACTTAGCGGTCCGAAAACTATCACCTGGCACATCGAGTGGTTCTAGTAGTTGTAAACAACAATCCCCTAGTGCATCATGTAATTCGCCACGAAGATTGCGTCGACTCGCTACACGTACTCCTTCTACTGAGACTGTACAAGGTATTGTAATTAATTAGCAGCATGTGTACAGGACTTTGCGTAATTAGAAAACTGTAGGACAAATCGCGCGGAATAGAACTGTTTTTACGGCAGTCTCATGTCACGAGGAAAGTTCTCGCTTACAACTGTTCTCCGTGTCATAGAAATTCCTGAGAACAAGCTGTGCGACATGCAAACGACGTCGTCCACGGCCAGCCAAGCGGAGACCGCGTCGGATTCGGATCAATGCTCCGTCCGAACGCAAATCACCAATTCTCAGGCAAACACATCTGCAAACGACATAATCGACCCGCCGCCACTTTACGACGTCGCAGACGTCTGCGACGTCTGCGACGAGGAGAACGATGATGACAAGTTGCAGTCAAAGTCAACGTCTAACAATCTAACAGCGGCCAGACCGAGTTTCCTTGATTTGTCGGCACCACAGGGCAAGCCGCACTTTCAATTTTGTAGCGTCGATTCGGACACCGAGTATCCCAATAACCAAGGAGATTTGATCCTCGCCGAGACGGAACGAGGCCGACTGGCTGAACCAAGCTACGGCGACGACAAAAGTGTGACAATAATGTCGAGTGACGAACACGACAACGACTTGCCGTCCGAGCCGGCTTCAATGCCGCCGGTACTTTCGTCTACTAGTAGCAGCAGCACCACAGCTTTCAGCTACAAGAATCCGGCTTATCAGAGCGCCAATCCGGCTTGCAGCAGCAGCAACAGCGATCCGACTGCATCCAAAAACAAAGTTACGCACTCCAGCGATCAAGACATACCAGGTACTTATTTGCGTTTGTCTTTTCTCTTCTGTTTTTCTTTATTAATTTAGTAAATCAATGAGATTGAGTTTGATCGATAGTGTGTGTGTGTGATTTTTGTTGATCGATTCACTTATATATTTAATATTTAAGTCGGTTATTTTATTAAATTCGATAAATTTTTATATTTACATAATACTTGATTCAATATTTTATTTATATCAAGTACCACATAATATTGAGGCTTGTTTTGTTATATATGTTTATTTTTTACGTGTGTACAAGCTATTATTGAAAAGCTTATTTTTTTTCTAATTGCGCGTTTATTTTAATAAATTCATTAATATATCATGAACGTCCTGCGTTTTTTTCAACATATAGATTTAAAATAAAACTTTTTGTAATTAATTCTTACAATGGTAAAAAATTGCATGTACGATTTGTGATGTAAGTGTTATGTCAGTATTGTCGACGTGGTAGAGAGGGAGAAAAAAAGATAAGATAACAGTCACGTCGCTGTAAAAGCAGGCAACCGATTTGCGCGGGCGTCAATCAGTATTACTTCCAATTCGATAAACTCGGTGTTTTGTCGCGTCGCGCAGGAAAGGTCTTGGGAACAGACGATCCGGGTGGCAGTAAAGGGCTGCTAAAGTGGAAGGGTGTAATGTTCGCTCCGAATGACGAAGTGGATCAAAACGCAGAATACGATCAAGAAGATACCGGAAAGGACACCACTGATTCAGCTCCCACAAAAGACCATGAACAAGGCAGCGAGGTTGGTCTCTTTATCGCGACCCTATAATCAAATTTTATTTTTTTGTATGTTTTTTTAGAAGATGAGAAAGTGTTATTATATTATTTTGTTATAAATTATATTTTTTATTCAACATATATTTTAAATGCTGAAATATGTATATTATATATATATCATGTGTATGATTGCAAAATTCATCGCATCGCAATATTGCGCAATTCGTATCCGCTGTTACAGGTGTTCATGGTAGAATTGACGCGTGGGTGGAACAGTCGGTTGGGATTCAGCCTGCAACCGGAAGGGAAACGTACGGTGATATCGGTCGTACATCCAGATAGCGTCGCAGCGAAGGATGGTAGGTTGAAGCAGGGCGACGTGTTGTTGATGGTAAGTTATCACGCGTTTTTCACTCTCTTATAAATATTTCTTCTTCTTAGAACATATACATACGATTTCTTCTTTCTTCTATCGCCAGGTTAACGAAGAAAGTGTAGAACACATGTCGACGGCAGACATAATAGATCTACTGCGCAAGATACGGGGCTCGATAGGTATCACAGTGATGAGGAGGTCCAAACGAGAGAACGTAACGTGACACTAGTCCAGTGCGTGATTTAAATAGAAAACCAATAAAGAGAATGTTCTAATCAGCATCTTCCTTATTAAGAACAATGATGAATTTTACTTATGCAATTATTATATAAAGAAGTTTACTATAAAATCAAACGTAGAAGCGCTGATTTTTTTTCAATAAAATCGTCATTAAGATAACAAGAAAAAAGTAAAAGAGCGTGATTTTGTAATGTGATTAGAGATAAAAGACACTATGATATAAGTGTTATGAATCAGTGAACATCAAGAATTGGAAGAAAAAACGAATCACTCATTGTCAATGGCGAAAAATCATCTTTGAGAAAAATCATCTTCACAAGATAATCTTATTCTACGAGGAAAAAAGCAGTGCGGACGCTTCTAGTTGGAAAAAATAATTTTCTTTTTAGTATTGTATTTGATTACAAAAGACTGTTATCAAGAAAAATGACACGGGAAAAACTCGAAAATGTTCAAATAATGTTCTGACAGATATTAAAAAATAAGAAGCTACTCTCGTTTCTCCTGAAAGGAGAAACTCTTAATCACTATATCTGATAGTAAGATGTCATTGAGAGATGCGTTGAATTGTCAGGCCCGATTTCATGAATTCCCAGTCTTGACGTAATTTATATTTTAAATTGATATTATTTCTGATCTCTAGTTCCGATGAAATGTTTGAACGTCCCACATAGCATCGTTAGTAGCACAAACGTTTCCGCAACGAGTTTTCTGAAACTTAGAAACTTTTCGTTAAAAGTCTTTAAAACGTCGTAGTAACGTAGCGAGAACGTCGAAATGTCCGCTTTTTAAGTT
>QVNZ01010159.1:0-33514 GCA_014825645.1 Pseudomyrmex dendroicus | reverse complement strand
TTTACGTCACTATTCTGCGATCCAATCTTTATACTGCGATTCTACGCTTACTTCACCGTATTGTAGACAAAGTTAGCGTAATCATCTTATGTCACGATTGTTACTCCTACTCTTAATCTTTACGCCAGGCTTACTCCATGTATTGTAGACGGGCCTTCATAATCTTGTACGAATATCAGACGATTATTTCAATCTGTCGATTGTTGAACTTATTTGATTTGTTGCAAAAAACTGATACACACGTCGAGACATTCGTACATTTAGTATTTTACAAATTTTTTTGCGCATAAATAAAAAAAACGAAAACTTGTTCGAGACATGTTAATCTTTAGAGGGCCGGAGTTTGAATAGCCAGAATCTCGGTTAAAAATTATCCAAAGTTGTTCTAAATATCATCGATTTATCATACTTAAAGTTCCTGTCATGGGTAGCGTTTATACATAGATTTTCCGGTCCGAAACGGTAAAGACGATATTAAAAATTTTCAAAATTTCTAAAAATACGTTTCTAAAGATTTTTGAGGTCGTAGAATACGATGGAGATATCAGATTTTGTCAACTTTGAATAACTATACTTTATATTGTAAATATAAACGATTTTCATAAATTCTTCTGTATACATGCATGTACATGTATATATCCGCGAAGATGCGTATGTGTATGCATATGTGTGTGGGTGTGCAAGGGTGTGTGGGTGTGCTTTTGGCATGTGTGTGTACTTATATGTGTGTTACATATACAATAAATTCATTTTTTTTCAAGCGATAGATTTTCCGGCCTTCTAAAGGTTAAAGTATGATGTATACATACATAGTGATGCATGTGTTTCTAATTGCACTTTCCTCACAGTCATGTGTGTTGTCATATCATCTTCTATGCTTTAGCTATTTCAACCAATGGTTGTAACTTGCATATAAAGCATTTAAATATATAAAACACGCAGGAAAAACTATATACGTATGAATCAAGAATGTGTTTTAAGTTTGCGAATATATCTATTAATATGTAAGATTTTGTTTTTTTACATTTATGATTTTATTTCCAATTTATCTAATGTCACAATACTGTATACATAGTAATTTCAAATATTTACTTTTTTATTTTTTTAATATTATAGCCACTCAAAACTGGCAATTATATTTTATTTATTATTTCGCGATGTGTGCGCTTATTATTGTTACATAGTTTAATTTTTTTTTTTTTTTTTTTTTTTTTTTTTGATGAAAGAAATATATTTTTCTCTTTCTTTCTTTCATTGAATTACCTTAGTTGTGAAATCGCCAGTAGTAAAGAAACATATAAAATAGTTAATTGTAAGAACGCATGTGATTGTATATTTTATACAAATTCATTATGATACAAATAATGTTTGCCAAAGTTTCATAATATAAACGTTATTTTAAAGAAGTGCATCATTAGTAGATATTAATTTTTATACAAAGCAAAATATTCAATTTTATACAATTTAAAAAGACAAGTTTCTTTAGAATGACATACTTAAAATAAAGAAATAGAATATAGCCACTATTCAATATGCGTTTTTGTTGAGAAAAAAACAGTTAATACGTTGTGTGTTTTCAGGTTTATATGTGAACAAGCAAGCAACGTTCACGGTCGATGCACGAGATGTCACCAAGTCGAAAACCGACGATGGGAAGATATCTTGTACGATAAACAATCCCAGTGGCGGAAAGACCGAGAAGCTCATTGTCCCTCAGGGCGATGGTACTTACCGTATCAGCTACACGCCTTTTGAAGAAGGCTGTCACACTATTGATATTCTTTACGACAATGTACCCATCCCAGGTTCACCATTCTCGGTAAACGTTCAACGCGGCTCTGATCCTAGCAAATGTCGAGCATATGGTCCGGGATTAGAAAAAGGCATCGTGAACAAGACAAATCGTTTTACTGTGGAAAACCGCGTTAGTGTCATTTTTATACCGACGTTTCGTGAACATTTCAGCTCACTTCATCAGGGTTTAAAGAGCAACCTGATACTGAGTATACTAACGTCGGTATAAAAATGACACTAACGCGGTTCAAACCCGAAAAACATCTTTGTATGTTAATACAACGCGAAAGCATCAAATATCAGAACAATTTAATAACTTTTGTATTTTGTATTTTCTTTTTGTAATAATTTTTCCAGCATTTTATATTAACAGTTAATATCCACGTTTTTTATTTTATTAATATTATATTTTCATTGCAAGCTTAATTTAATTTGTTATATTTGTAATTTAATTTGTTATATTTATATTTTGCAATTTTTTTCAGAGGCTGGCAATGGCGGCTTAGGCTTGTCGATTACGGGTGACGGAGAAGTTAAAGCGGAAGCCAAGGACAATTATGACGGTTCCTGTACGGTCGAATATGTTCCTACAGAGCCTGGTGACTACGAGATAGGCATCAAGTTTGCCGAACAAGATATACCCGGCTCGCCATTTAAGATCGAAGTTATATCAGACTCGGAAGCGAAAAGTGTGATTGCTTACGGACCGGGTTTGCAATCGGAGATGGTGCGGGAAAATATACCTACCAAATTTACAGTGGACACGTCCAAATGCGCTAAAGCAGCACAACTGGACGTCAGATTATCAACTGACAGAGGTCAGGCGCAAAAGCCGCAAATCAAAAGCAAGGGTGACGGCTTGTACGAAGTGACATATCAACCACCACCCGCCGGAAGCAACGTGCATATTGGTGTTACTTATGACGGTGAGGACATTAACGACAGTCCGTATAAGATAAAAGTCTTGCCCACTGTCGAGCCTAATAAGGTAACTTTGTCTGGTCCTGGCGTATCGCCCGTCTGCACTGCTTCCTTCCCCACTGACTTTGTCGTGGACACTTCCAACGCGGGATACGGCGACCTCGAGGTCCAAGTTGTGGTGAGTAACGTTCTTCTAAGTTTCTTATTTTTAATATTTTGCCTTTTTTTATATTCTGATATAAAGCAGCAGAAGATTAGTTAACTATAATATCTGACTTGTTTTAGGGACCAGATCAAGTGCCGCGTAGGGTAGAGATACAAGATCTCGGAGATGGCAAGTATAAAGCTACTTATCTACCGGACGATTGCGGTCGTTACAAAGTCAACGTAAAATATGGCGGCAAGGAAGTGCCAAATAGTCCGGTGAATGTGCAAAGCGTTTCCACCGGCAAAGCGGACCAGTGTAAGATCAAAGAAGGCATTCAACACACTTTGGCCCAGGGTGAAGAGTACTGTATTACTGTGGACACCGAAAATGCAGGCCGCGGTGCAGTGACTTGCCGCATTCGCTCTACTTCCGGAAGGTAACATATTTTTCATCAATAGTCCGGGAAAAAAATTCCTGCGTATGGACAAATTCAATATCTGCGTATAAATAATTATATGAGATTGAGATGATGATCTCATTATATACATATGACAATGTATATATAATGACCAGATATACATATGACAATGTATATATAATAACCAGATATAGAATTTGTCTTTATTAAGGAATTTCTTTCCCAGAAATTTTTATGATAATATGCATATATATATTTTATAATATGCATATATATATTTTACAATTCATGATTTTTATATCTTCAAAAGCCGATTTTATGTTACAAATTTATATGTGACGACTTGATATTTTTATCGCATTCCTCATACTTGTATTTCTTGAATCCTAATCCTGGAAAAGATTCCAAACAAGAATTCCGTCCTATTTTAAATGCGTCGCGCCGTTGTGATCTATTTTCAATTTCTAGATTTTGAAATAGAAACTCTTTTACTTTGTTTTCTCCTACAAAGAACAAGATTCTATACAAATCTAGATTAGATATTTCTTAGAGATGTCAAATGAGATGTGGACGTCTTTGATGTCTTCTAATGGACGTTACGTCTGTGTGGGCTATATTACAATGCAATGAATAAATATGTAATAAATTATATACATATTTTATCTAATATTTATAATTATGATCTAAATTAATAAGTAAATACGTTTTATGTGTTTTTTATAATTATTATTCTTATATCTATTCTTATATCTATTATTCTTATATCACGTATTGTACCTTTTTTCAAATGATTCAAGTACGTTTTCATAATTTCTTGATAATTTTGCAATCAAGTTGTTTGTAACAAGCAACTAATTAAACAATTTCGTGGTCTAGAACATCACGTTTAAGCAACAGCAATCTCTCTCTCTCTCTCTCTTTCTGTGTGTGTGTGTGTACACGGGATTAGCATTTACAATTTGAAGATGTTAATAACTCGGCCGTAAATTGTGGAACAAATCCGGGAGAAATGAGCATTGGCACGTTGCCATTATGAACGTCATGTATCTAAGTACAAAACACGTTTCGTGATTTGTTTGTCAATTTGTTTGTCCCGACTAAAATCATATGCAATTATACGCATTCATATCGATTATTCTGCAACACTGCAACATTGAAGTTAAATGGCCAGTTGATTTAATCCAAAGAAATATTTATGTATTTTAATCAATCTCAATGTTGAAGAACGCCAAATCGAAGAAACACAAGAAAGAGCAGATTTCATAACATGTATATATTATATACAAATTGTTTTCTAGCAGTCAATAAGTAACGCATTTTTGAAATACAAAATATATTTATGATATTAATATTAATAATGCAATATTATTATACGACGCAGTTTAGTAGTGGCTTCTATTATGCTACTATTTAATATTAATAGTAATTTTATGTTAGTAAATATTGCTAGTAAATATGCTAGTAAATATTAAATATGCCACATCAGTATACATGTACATTGTAAGCCAATGTCATAGGTCGTAAAAAAACATTTGTACTTTTTTTGAAAGGGAGCTATATTGAAATTCCGCCGTAGGACCTATCGTTTGTACCGACTATTTGTTTGTTAATTTATTTTTTTTTTAGCGACAAAGTCAAAAACTAAATCCGAAGCAAATTTAACTTCATGAACTATTACTAAGTACCTAAAAATTAAATTGACAAAGATATAACGAGGTTTTTGACAAAGAATTCAAATATAAAATACATATTTTGTAATTGCAAAATATTTCTTTATAAGCATTGGAAGAAATTTATAAAATGCTGTGCATATGTCCACAGCAGAAGTTGAAAAAAATAAATCGTATAACAGTGAAAACAACTGCGTTTAAACTTGTTTCTTGTTAAGTTTGATTTTCGCAACAAAAAGGTGATAACATGCGAAAATATAATATTACGTATTTGTACAGGATTATATTTCGCAATTATTTCGGAATCTCTTCTAAAGTTATTACGTTCTTATTTCTATTTAAGCATTCACGCATTAGCACGTTTACTAGTATTATCTGAGAAAGTTCATTTCAACTTTAATTGAATCGACTGTAATGCATTCTGAATTCTGACAGTGTGCAACTGTTGCCTCATAATTTATTGTGATATCCTACGTTGTTCGAGTTGGCAGTGACTGTTTCTTTTTGAGAAAATATTTTTTAAAACAAATCAAATATTTTTTATCTTATTGGATGACAAAATGTTCAAGTTACCATTATTGTTTCTTTCTTTATAATAAACGTAAGTTTGTTATAAAGAATATAATCAGAGTTATATTTTGTACGTGTTACGATTGTATTATATGAGAAATGAGCATATTCAGTGTAAAAACATAAGAGTGTAAAATTAGAGCCGTCGAGGCCATCAAGATTTGTGTCATTCAGAGAGTTCCTTATTGTTTCTGTTCTTTTATTTGCATGTTATTTAAATAATAAAGAAAACTATCTTATCTTAAAAAAATAAATAATTTTTTTAGTTTTGTAACAAAAACATCTTCCCCTTCTTTCTCGTACATACATACAAAGAAAAAGACTCGGAGAAATTATATATATATATATATATATATATATATATATATAAAGATTTTATACATGTATAGAGAAGATTTTACTTGTTTTTTGTTTTTTCTAAAGATATACAATATTTCATCTGTTACTTATGTAGACGAAAAACTGTTTAAATACTTAGAGAGATAAAAAGAGACATGAATGATCAAAATATTCACAATTTTGAATAGAATTGCAGAGGTGTCTTGAAGCGTATTCTAACATTTCTTGAATGAATTTCCTCTATATAATTTAATCTATGAATAATACGTTTCGATCTATGATTTCAGCGAAGTTGTTGACATTGACATAGAAGACAACGGCGATGGCACGGTCAACATATATTATACTGTTGCTGATGCGGGAGATTATACCCTGAATATCAAATTTGGCGGTCAACCGGTGCCTGATGGATTTTACACCTTTACGGTGAGTAACATTTTCTAAATTTTTTAGATTGTGTACACTATCTTCCTATGTCTTTTTTTATATTTATAAAACTGGAACTGAAACAACATGAATTTATTACAATTTACGTTCTCTTAAGGTAAAAAGAAAAAGAATATTTTACAGAAAGTTTACAGAATGCGATTATATAACTCTCTCGTTTCACGAACACAATATAGTGAACGTTAAAAATGAATTTCCATTAGTAGTGAAATCATAGAATTTTTAAAAAAAGCTCGAGTTTTTCAATATATTTTTATCAAAAAGAGCGTTTCGACAAATGTGTCATTTACAGTGAAATACAAAGTAATTACATAACACTAGAAACTATGAAACGCTAATGAATCAATGCGCTAATGATTAACACGTCGCTATTACATATTTGACGCTAAAATCTTTCCTAACCCAAAGTTACTGATGATTACATACTCTATATACAATATATTATCTTATCAGTCGCAAAGTTACTAGATGAACTACATATTACAAATTCATATTTATATTATATTAAAATATTCAAGTTAATAAAATCTTCTGAAATACTAAAAAGCATAAAAAATTTATAAAACAAGCACATAGTGTGATCAGCAATAAATCGAAATTTCACGGCATTGCAATATAGATAAGTGTTTCGTCTCATGAGAGTTTTTTGACTCTATTTGGAGAATCATGAGTGAGAGACGGTCCGTGAGCAGCGGCATGTGCACGTTTCTTCTCGTAATCATCCCGATGTCGATCCGGATACCCGGTGCTCTCGTCGACGAGAAGACCCGGGTGGGTGGGGCGCGAGGTGTATCTAACTATAGAGGCAACACGTAGTGTGCAGGATATTGTCGCGTAGTCTTCAGCGGAACAGTCCACTGCGAAGGCTCACCGGGACCACATCCACCGGCTTGTTATCAAATCCTCAGTCCACCACGTGGGTCCCGTCACGCTGTAACACATATTCCGTTCCAAGTAACGTTCGCAACACATACACACAGACGCATATATCTTTCTCATACCCACACACCCTTACTGTATCTTTCTTCCTCCGATAATATATTTCTCCCCACCTCACGCGTGCATAGACTTCTCTGCGACCTAACATATATGCATATATCTGAACGCGTGTGAGTGCTTCCGTCAGCAAGTAGTCCGAAGTGCCTCCGATCGCAAGTGCATAAACATCGTAACAACCGCCACAAGTGGAAATCTACAAACTAAATTCTTATTAATGCGTATGACGTTGTTGTATATATATCCAGTTAACTGTATCCTATAATCTTCAATTTTTTCATTTTTTATTCTTTAGTTTTTATCTTAGTTCTTTAATTTTTATATTCAAAAATTTTTCCTAAATTTATTATTGATTTTTTTTTTTAAATTTAAAGAGCAAGGTTTTGATCAAATTATTTATACTTAAAAATACACATATTGCCTGACCACTTTAGCTTTTTTCTGTGTGTAAAAAAAAAAAAACGGAAAGTCAAATCGGTCTTTTTGTTTAAAATAGAAATAGACGAGTGTAATCAGACGTTGTTCCGCGTGTCGTTCCGACTAATATCATATATATAGTAAAATAGCTTTTTTATCTATAATATATCAAAACTTGACTTTTTAAAAATTTTTTTATTGTTTTTATTTTGTTTAAATGTATTTGATTTATCTTATATCAAGGAATTTGATTGTTTTGTCGCGTAACGAAATACGATGACTAATCATAAGATGGCGAAAACCAGTCATATAAACGCTTGCATATGGAGACGCTTCAGCGCTTCGCAGCTCTTGTTTATACAATATAAATTTGATATTTAAATAAAATATCACTAATTCAGAGTGTGTGTGTGTGTGTGTGTGTGTGTGTGTTTATGTTTGTATCATCATGTGTATATGTGTGTATCGCAGCTTTATATTCTTAGCGTATTTATCAAAGTGACATAGATACACATGTTATTTTCAATTCGAGATCCCAATATTCTGAAAAATGATTTTAAAGAAAAATGTTGCTGCACTGTCGCATTTATGATTGATAGACGTAACGTCAAAGTTTTTCAGAAAGACAACTAGTATATCATTTATATCAACAAACTTTCATTGCGTTATGTATAATCGACAGATCGCGTCACACGTATTGATGTTATAAATCTTTGCTGTTACGCATAAATATCTCGGACTGCGTGACATGCTCAATGATCATTCTATTGTAAACGTCTACATCCTCAAACTATCGATTGTGTTTTCGATGTTAGAGCTTAATCCATTTTGAAATCCAATACTCGTTTTCATCGCTGTCCATCCTCCGCCGACAGCTCTTAGACTATTTCGAGTGCGAGTCAGGCTTTCCCAAATTTATAAGTAGGAACGCGGAGTGGGTGGTAGGAGGAGACGGGAGAGTGAATTAATATTGCGACTTAAATTAAACCCCACGCCGCGACACAACGATGATCTTGTGCGACACATTGCTCTCGTCGACCGGCGCCAATGTCTCGTCATTATTTTCTCGCGTACGAAATTGATTGCGTCCCGAATCAACTTCGAAATATTTGCGGAATTATATATTTGTTTTATAAATGCGCACATTATCGACGTATTGTCTTCATTGAAATGTTTTCAACAACTTTGTTTGTGCGATCAATTGATTGCATTATTTCATCATTGCCACTGGAATTGTAAAATGTTACGGCTTGAGAGATATGTAATGGCATACACCTAAGTGTTTACAAAGAACATTAAGAAAATTATAAACCTTTCTTTTTAATGTCAGTTTAATATAGCCAAACTGATTGTAAACGTAATATATTTGGAATTTATCCAAATTTATTATTTTAATCAGTTTGGAACGGGCATACTGTATATAGTAACTTGAATATCTCGAAAACGGATTAATATTTTTTAACAAAGTTAAAGGTATCATTTTAATCATTGTTGTAAAGACAAAAAAACTTTTAGTACATTGTTATTTACTAAAATCATCATTTCAAACAAGATTTTTTTTTACCAGGCAGCCGATTCTTTTAAATGCAAGTTTAAAAAAAAAAGTTTTCTTCCCGTTTCTCAAAGTCCACTTTCAACATCCGTCATTTTGTAAAATGTTTTTTGTAAGCCTTATTTTATCTTAATACAATGAATTTTTGCTGAGTTAATGATATTTTGCTGCTATTGAAAAATGTTAAAAAGTTGTGCTAAAGTTTAGTGGCTCGTTTTTTTTTGCAGATGAGTGTGTGTGTGTACACACACGCGCGTACATACATATATACGTACATATATGTATTTATATTCTTTTTTTATCTCTTTTATATTTTATTATATAATTTAATTATGTTTATATTAAAAATATGTATATTATGTCTCTCACAATTCTTTTAATCAATGAATAGTAAAGGTTTTGAAAAACATTTTAATAAAAATATAAAAATTGATTTTTTATGACACAAAATGTTTACGATAGTTCACCAATTATGTCTTGAACTTGCGATCGTATGACACAATCGTATACTTGTAGCACTTTGTATTCTTAATTCTTTTGTAATGTAGGCGAGTAGAGGCTGAGTATCTATTATAGCACATGAAATTCAGCATTGTGCCCGAAATTCCTGGTTGGATACCAGCGAGACGCGCGAGTTTCGTGTCGACCACCAACGTAGCTGGGCGTTTTCTTGGAAATTGGTGAAACCAAATTGTGATAGTTGTGAATTGTCAAGTTAATGTTATTGTTATTTGTTGAACTGTTATTTGTTGAACTCACACAAAGTCAAAAAACCAAACATAAGGAGGCAAAAAACAGTTCGAAAACTTTCGAAAAGACTTAGAGAATATGGCGTCGATACTGTGACGATCGCGATACCGCTCGCAGATTGAGTGAGTGATATGTGTAATTGTGATAAATTCTTGAAAGAATTATTTACGATAAGTAATGATAAGTTCGTTACACGAACTATTTACTAGAATAATATTTTGACTTATAACAATTTATACTTATAAATAAATAAGTAACTTATTTAAATGTATTAATAATTGTGATTTTTGAAACAAAGAAAAAAAAATATATACATACACATGTATAGTGTGTATAAATGTATATAAATATAAATATATACACAATACATTGTGTGTATGTATGTATATATGTGTGTGTGTGTGTATATATATAAATTAAAACAAAACATAACATAAAATATATCACAATATATTGTGTCTCGAATGTTTTTATTGAGGAATCTATTTAAATTTATAAACAATTAACTTTTGATACAGAAATAAAACTTCAGAGTGTCATATATAAAATCAATATAATTTCCCTCATACGCACATTTATATATAAAATTAATTTATATATAAAAATTTATATGTAGAAATACATTACGAGTAAAAATAAATTAAATAATATACAGAAATTAACTATAAATATAATTTTCTAGAAAATATAAAAAAAAAATGTATTTTATGGTGATACTGCTTTGATGTCATCACATCGCATTTTGCACCATGAAAGCGACTATTTATGTAGCACGTTCAGTATCATCTCGAAAGCTAATTTTGGTTTCAGCTGCAATATTGCGTCTCGATGATCAAGATATTTCGCGTAATATTTTATTATACTTTACAATTGACATCATCATTCCATAAAATTAACATTTAATTTTGTTAAATAAACTTATTGCACATTTTTAGTCGAAGAGAATAAGATATTCTTTTTTTTTATATAACGAAGAGTCTAGTATTTTACGTATGTATATATACATATATACATCATTTTAATTGTAACAGTATAGTTATAGTTTAAGAATATTTTGTATGACATATGTAAGCATTCTTTGTTTATATTTTTTATAAAGCTGCTAGCAGTTAATGAGCAATAAAATTGATAAAAGCTAATGTATAAATGTGTTACTATACTAACAGAAATTAACATAAGTGTAACGGAACATAAGCCAACTAAATATAAAAGTTTGCAATTATAAATTAGTTTAATAAATGAATGTGCTATAGATGCGATCTAACTTGATGAGAATTTTGCAATAATTCTGTCGCGATTACATAATAAATTCTTTACACGCATCGCACTTTGGCTTGCGACCAGCATCAAAATACGTAGATTCTATCGTAACAAAGTGTAACGTATACCGTATCTTCCGATTTCAAAAATTCTTACGTTTTCCGTAAAGATTTCGCGAAGAATTTTATAAGCTCTTCGCAGAGAAAAAAAACAAGAACTAACACTATTTTTTTTTAATATCTGGCGTTGTTCCAATATCAAAATATTGTATCGTTGGTGCGATGTCGCATCAATTTATTGTCGCCTAGACTCTTGCCTTTCTAACATTATAGTATATAATGTTTTAACTAAGTCACATACTTTCTAATTAAGTCATATACTTTTATTAACATTGTTTATTAAACTTTTTGAGCTTTTTTTAGAGAAAAAATAGAGTAAAATAGATTTCTGTACATATATACAATCTATACACATATATAACAATTTTCTCTAAATGTCTTGTTATATAAATATATAACATTTTATTGAAATGTGATTATTCAAAATGTCACATATCTAGAAAAGACATTTATCTTTCTATTGTATTCAATTACATAGATATTAGAGATATGTATTTCTCAAAATGTTTTAATTCTTTGCAATATCTAAGATGACTTGAAGAATAAGTTTAATAGTTTTACTTATTATTGTGTTGATAAATTTGGTAACATCAATAATTTTTTTATTTTGTTGATATTTCAGGCATCTGAAGAGTATCGGGAACATAGCACGCACAAAACACAACGAGCTCGTAAATCACGGCAGAGACAAAATCAACACGTTGTTGAACAGCGCACTACAACTCTACAAGAAAGCTCTACTGTTACCACAAAACGCAGCAGTCAACAGGATTTGTCAAAGAAGAATTTCAACGTTATTCGATTGAATTCCATCCCGTTACCTATCGCTAGTGGTGGCACAGTTATTTGTAAGTAGCGTCTTCATCAAAAAGTTTCATATTTGAAACATATTATTCTTTCGTTTATTTTTGCACAATAACACAAGACAAGTTTCGATCGAGTACGTATCTCATATGATTGGCTCAAGGATATAAAAATACATATACATACCATATATGTTTTTTGCACTATTTATATCAATATAATCTATTTTTTTTTTTAGTTACTATAATATTTATCGAAATAAAGCATCATAAAAATGAGCTGTCGTTTGAAAATAATTGCGTCTGAAATAAAATTTCTGTCGATCGACGACAAGCACAAGCAGCACGCAAAACTGTCTGACTTATTATTAGTTTATACTACTGCGGTTTTATTTGTTCCTTTACCAATCACAGACTATAATATTTTTATGTTTGTAATCATAATATTTATTTGTTTTATGTTTGTACCGTTATGTTTATTTTGAATTAATATTTATACGATAAAAAAACATGATAAGAATGTTATTTAATTTTTTTTTTTCAATTTTGTTGAAACAAATATTTTATATATATATATAATGTGTATATATATAAAACACGCTTCCATCTGAAATTATTAGCTATATATAAATTATTCAAAATCTCATACAGACATTCGATATATATAGAGAGAAAAACAAACTTGCTTACTGCCTTGACATATTTATCGTGACTTTAACGTGAACGTAACACCGACATATTATTCCGCAGTTATTAATTTATACTCTATAATTAGTTTAACGACAATAGTTAAACACATTGCCTGGAGCCAAGCAGTCGCAGAAATAAATCTGAAATTTTACTGCGCAACATGTATATGTGCTGAGTTTCGTTGCTCTCTAAGTTTTACGACGTCGGATTCTTCTGTCTTATGCGAAATACATTTCGCGTTTTATATGCGTCCTTAAACTTTAGTTTCAATAAATTTATATCCTTATTCTACAGCAATTAATGTATAAATCATCTTTAAACGCTTATTTAAACGTTTCTAGCCGAAAGTTATGTCGGAAGATGAACTGTCATTAATCATTCGTATTACATATCTTAACCACACTTGACTTATGTCGGCGGCGAAGCGTTACTCGCATATACTTAATGATTTGATAGTCTACTTGCAAACTTGATTAATTGACCGATAATGTAGTCTAGTTTTTCGGAATCAAATTAGTAATTTAGAAACCTTGCAATATAGTAAGATAACTATTATTGTTGGACTCTCTTGCAAGAAACAGATATATAGTTTAAAATACTTTCAAATATTTTTTTTAAGTATGGAGCTTTTTCTGATGAACGAGTTTATACTTTAACTCTTCGTAGACTGGAGCTTTCGGACCCACTCAAAAATTGCGCATTGATGTTTCTAGAAAAAATGTTTTTTTTTTTAACGCCTATATCTTCGAAACTAGAAATTTTTTTTCAATCTGTTTTTTTTATCGCAGAATCGTTCAAACTTTTGATTCAAAAACTCAAAATTGAAAAAAATAATGATTTTTCGCGAAGATATTCTATCTTAAAGTTGCGTGGACCTCACAGACACAGTCTATAGTCGAAGAGTTAATAATTAAAAAGACAATGCGAATAATTCCGATTTAATCGCATTTAATGTTTCGCGGTTGATCAACATATATTTATTATTAAAAAGCGTCAGATGACGAACACGACGGAATACGTTTCTTTTGCACTTTATCCATCACCTTGCCAAAAATATAGCGAGCTGGACAAGCCAGAAAGGAGGATATGTATGTTGGATAAGCGCGACATACTGTCCGCGATATTAATATTGGGTGATTAAGTGGCTCCGGATGCACGCGTACTCGCGGTTGGTCCGAAGCCGAGCCTCGGGATACCGCGCAGCTGAAAACGACGGCGGGTGTCCAGAAAAAGACCGATCGGACTTCTTACTACATTCTTCCACACACTTATCGCGGGAAAATCAACTGGAATGATTTTCCAGTCGACGAACTTGCTCATGATTTATTTTCTAATGGCAATGCTTCATTTTGCCAGAAAATTAACATTTCTGCTGGAATTTTCCGCTGCATTTTTGTAATAACATTAATATTACATACAATACAATATGTTATATATACACTTTAATACAATGTTTTATATATATATATATATATATATATATGTAATAATCATCCAACAAATCCAGAGACGAATGTTGCCTAGATAAAAAATAATTTTAAAAGAAGACGGTGGTTTCTCCTTGACGAGGAAGATTACGCGATTACCTTCGGCGTGCGCACTGATGCGTGCACAAATGATGGTACACGGTTCAACGCATCCCGCCTGTCCGCAATTTGTCAAACTCAACCGACACCCGTTCCTCTTCATAACGGCTGTAGCGCGTGTTAACAGCTACAGCCTCGCTTGCCTGAAGACTTCCTTCGGCAAATGAAACGGCGTGCGCGAAAACATAGTTGGGATGTTGCGCGCCAAAAGTCATCTTGTCTATCTTGAGAGTTTCCGGGTTTCTTTCCACGCGATAATAACAATTTACGCCACTTCCTATTAAGACGAACGGAGACGAGAATAGAAAAAGGATATATAAAAAACTATTTTAAAATTGTATTTGAAAAATAATTTTGTCGGATAGAATGTAATTTTCTTTCTGTTTCTGCATCTCTCATTCTCCACATGGTCTTAATGCGTACTTCAAATTCATTTCGAATTAAAAACTATATTATATCGCGTGTTTTATTAGATTAATAAAACAAACTTCACGAAAGTATATTCGGAAATATTTAATATTTGATATTAATATTTTGATTATTTTTAAGGCAGCTTTGACTTTTTAAGATTAAGATTTTTTTCTTTAACTGAGAATTAATAATGAGATAATAACAACAATAATAAGAACAATAATAGTAGTCATAGTAGTAAATAGTAATAATAATAATGATGATAATGATGATGATATTTTCATGGTCTTTCTATGTCAGAGCAGACAAGTATCATGTTCCAAGACGACCTCGAGCCGTCTTTGTTAGTAATTGAAGGCAATATTTCAAGCAATAACGTCATCACGAGTGCGCTTAATGATAGTCACATCGTCGTTCCCGATTTACCCCGATCGAGCGGATCCAGCGTTGATCTGTCGCGTAACATAAACCACGTAATCCATCCATCCGCGACAGACATACCGCTAGTTATACCACACATCGTACATACAATCTATGTATATAAAATACATCTTCACTTTGACACACCTGCGTCATAAATCTTCTTGCACCAGGTGCAGGCGCCGCGACGCCGACTATTCGCTTTCTCCCACCCAGCCGCGGAATCTTCATATTAGCGCCTGCGTGAATCTTCACAAGTTTCCCCCCGATCATGTGCAACTGTCGTTCGATTAAAAAGGATAGGTCTTTTCGTGAAAAAGGAGCAAACGAGAGAAAAATCGTCGGAGACGACGAGAGAGAGAAAGAGAGAAAGAGGGGCAAGGTTGTTTGATAGACGAGGCAAACTGGCGATCATGTCTCTCACGAAGTCGGATTCTTCTGGTAACTAAGCTGGAAAAAACATCACAACCGGCTACGATAGTGACGACCGGCTTCCTCGTCGTCATCATCGCTGACCGACTTTGGTGCTCGCGCAATCGTCAGTCGTGCCGGAGATGCGTCCTCGAGAGGTCGACTGACAGACACCATCAGACTGGAGACTTCGAAATTGCTGGAAAACGTCGAAAGACGGTTTAACGTTTCGGTCGCTCAGTGTCCTCAGGTTGTCCCCGCGGAACCCCTCGAGGATTCACGATATTTTTTTAGCACGAACGATTCAGTGCGCTCAGAGACGATTTATCGTCACCTATTCTATTCCCGATCTATACGGGGATCTTGTTCCTGAAGTGTTGCCTTCGGCACATGACGCATATCGCGTCTGTAACTAAAGATTCTTTTACTCTCACGTTGATTTATTTCTTGTTCGATATTTCAAAATGACGTAAGACTTGAAATTTAATTTGTTTTCTACAAAAAAAAAAAGAATAAATCTATTTAAATATTCGTATTCGTTTTCATTTTTATTTTTTCAAGTAAAACTCAAAAAATAATTTATAAATTATCTATAAGATTGAGGTATATTTATATATTGTCACACACATTGTTATTAAAAATATATATTTTATTGGTTCTTTATTTCTCTAAAAAGTATATTTGTTAATTTTTACGGTAAGTGTAGAGTGAGAGAGTTTCTAATTACAATCGGAGGAAGAAAGGGGACGGGAAGAGGCATTGTCGCGACGATCGATTCGCGATACATAGTTTGCCAAGTGCGGCAAAAGTAGCTTGTGCGATTTTGAAGTGTACTTTTTTGAAAATGATTTGGACGGACGACAACGCGGAGGTTCCAACCACGTGGCAGGAGGTATCAACCTTCTACAGGGCTTGGTTGAAGAACGTGTCTTGCAGTGAATTCGATCACCCCGAGAGACCGATTTGCTACGCTAAGGTCACTCAGGAAAACGAGGAAGTTCCGGGACCGGGACTCAATTTCGCGCCGCTCATCTTTCAGAGTCTCTTCTATATTGAAACGAGAAAAGGTTTTGCATTCACGCGAAATAATTCTTAGAGCAAACTATTTTTGTTTTAGCATATTTTTGTATGTGTTTGTATACATTTGAAAACTAAGTGAGAAGATTAGTAAAATTGGAATTCAAGTTTTTCTTCCAAAAGCATCTCTAATTTTGAAGAAATTTTCTTTTTTGATTTTATGCGCAAAAATATTATAAATTTCCGAATATGAAATGACGAGCATGACAAATAGTAACATTACCTTTTAATGTAAAATCTTGTTTGATTATGCGTGTGTGGAAAACGCAAATTTAATACATCAGCTGCCAACCGCAGCGCGCTCGAGAAAAACTATATTGTTTGATTGTACTTGATGAACGTCATTCTACTTGTTTTCAGCTGAAGTAAAGATGCCTAGTGGAAACGTGGACAAGCCTGTAATCGAAGACAATCACGATGGCACGGTATCCATCAAGTATGAGCCGAGAGAAGAGGGTCTTCACGAACTGATTGTGAAATTCAACGGCGAACACGTGCAAGGTAAATTAATCTACTTATCTCGCAAATTAATAGCGATTACGCGATAATGAGGCACAATCGATCTTATACGGAGAGAGAATCACAGAGCTTCTAAGAATAACGCGCTAATCTTTATATAAACGCGTGTACGATCCGGTAGGTATACCATTCGGAAACACGGAACCTATGTGAAAATTCATTTTCCGTGTAATAGGTCTTGCAAGCGCCAATTTATAGCTATTAATAAATCTTCTTGTCCGGAAAATTAATTTATTACTTCGCCCAACAAGAGATCATTAAGTTTTCCAATTAACTCAAGCATATTTAATGTGCACAATTATTATTATTATTTTATTATAACACCTACATCTTCTTATGTTTATCTGACAAATTATTTTTGTATAGCGTAAAATTTGTTTTATGGAACAAATGTTTTTTTCACTGTTTATAACATTTTTTTTAAACATTTATTCAATAATTTTAAAAATCTATCCTAGAGATTCGATTATCTTTAAAATATATTCTCCTTAATTTGTATATTTTATATTATAAATGTTATTATTAATATTTTAGGTTCTCCTTTCAAATTCCACGTCGATTCTTTGGCGAGCGGATATGTAACGGCGTACGGACCGGGCTTAGTCTATGGAGTTTGTGGTGAACCTGGTAATTTCACCATCTCGACGAAAGGAGCCGGCGCGGGTGGTCTCTCTTTGGCTGTCGAAGGCCCCAGCAAAGCTGAAATAAGCTGTCACGACAATAAGGATGGCACGGTTTCGGTATCGTATCTGCCTACCGCACCCGGAGAATACAAGATCACTGTTAAATTCGGCGACAAGCACATCAAGGGTAGTCCTTTTGTCGCCAAAATTACGGGTAAGTGCATAATTTATATTCTGTCATATTATGAAATGTACGTGATTCGAAGTTATTTGTACCAAAAACATTTTCCGTTAAACGCTACTTTCAGGCGAAGGTCGCAAGAGAAATCAGATCTCCGTGGGTTCCTCAAGTGAGGTACAATTGCCGGGTAAGGTGTCCGATGCCGACATCAAGTCTTTGAACGCATCTATCACGGCACCTAGTGGCTTGGAAGAGCCGTGTTTCCTGAAGAAAATGCCGAGCGGTAACATGTGTGTTTCGTTCACTCCGCGCGAAGCAGGCGAGCACACAGTGAGCGTGAAGAGGATGGGTAAACACATACCCAATTCTCCCTTTAAGATCGACGTGAAGGATCGCGAGGTCGGTGACGCGAAGAAGGTTAAAGTCTCTGGTCCCGGCCTAAAAGAGGGCAAAACTCACGTAGAGAACAATTTCTCGATCGACACGAGGAACGCCGGCTTTGGTGGTCTCTCCTTATCGATGGAGGGTCCGAGCAAGGCCGAAATTCAATGCAAGGATAACGAAGACGGTACTCTGAACATCTCTTATAAGCCCACCGAACCCGGTTACTACATTATGAATCTTAAATTCGCGGACCACCACGTCGAAGGCTCTCCGTTTACCGTTAAAGTCAGTGGCGAAGGCAGCAATCGGGTAAGGGAAAAGATTCAGAGACAACGTGAAGCCGTGCCGATCACTGAAGTCGGCAGCCAGTGCAAGCTCACCTTTAAGATGCCCGGCATCACATCCTTCGACCTTGCCGCCACCGTTACATCGCCTGGCGGCGTCACCGAGGACGCCGAGATCAAAGAAGCCGAGGATGGTATCTACGCAGTGGCGTTCGTGCCTAAAGAGCTCGGCGTGCATACCGTGTCTGTACGATACAAATCTATGCACATCCCCGGCTCGCCCTTCCAATTTACGGTGGGTCCGCTCAGGGATGGCGGCGCTCACAGAGTTCATGCAGGTGGACCCGGCTTGGAGAGAGGAGAACAAGGTGAACCTTGCGAGTTCAATATCTGGACCAGAGAAGCGGGCGCGGGCACCCTCGCTGTCTCCGTCGAAGGACCCAGCAAGGCGCAGATAGACTTCAAGGATCGCAAGGACGGCAGCTGTTATGTTAGTTATGTCGTTAGCGAACCTGGTGAGTTACACTAACATTCTTTATCAATTATAATTATCTTTATTTATCAATTTGTTCGCACGGATTATTGCTCTGACATGTTTGATATAAGTATTAGAAAAAGATATTACAATTATTGGTTTTTTTAAAAACACGATGAAATAAAGGGAAAAATCTCTCAAAAAAGATTTGCAAATGATAGAATGATATTACTTTGCTAAATGAAAGTTTTATTGTTTTACTTATTAAATTAAATATCTAATAATTGAAGAAAGAAAGAGAGAGAGAGAGAGAGACAGAGATCTAGTATTTAACTAACGTTTTAAATATATGTAATATAAATATAGATATAAATATCCCTCACACTGCAATCCAGGGTCATTCGTGTCCGCGCAAAATATACTTGCGTCTATAACTTACAAAAGGAAGAGAAAGGGTCCAACCCTGCCTTAAAAAAAGTTGTATAGAAGAGGAACGTAACGGCCAAATTTCAGGTCTCCAGTACAACTTTGACAGCTACAGTGACAAAAACAAAATTAAAGACAAAAAACAAATCAACAATCCAAAATATTTAATAAAAAATGCAATAACATAATTTTTTTATAAAAGTTGCAATCTTTATCTCTAATTTAAGTACTTTTATTTCAATTTGGTTAATTTCTTTCTGGAAAGTTACGATTTTTGAAACGAAACTACATTTCGAGTTACCACACTCGAGTTACTTCGTTTATATTAAAAAATTATTTAAACAAATTAATTTTTTCCAAAATGTTTTGATTGATCTGTAAAGTAGAAAATTTGAAAATACTATGTAAAAATACTGTAAATTTTTTCAAACAGAATATTTTTATAACTTTAAGATAGAGAAAAATACAGTGGGACATAAACGACCCTGGTTTACAGATAAAAGATGCCAAAAAAAACTTTGCAGTTTAAAGGATATATATAGATTTTAAATATATAAATAGATAAATATATAACGTAGATGAGAACTAAAAGATGAACTATTATGTGAACTTGAAATCACATTTATAGAAAAAAACTCAAACTGATAAAATTTTTTTTAATACATACTCTTTTAAATAATAACTTTAAATAAATAAGAGAATATATTGAACCGAATATTGACTGCTATTTAAACTGTAACTTTCACAAATAAACACACACACACACAAGTATTTGTGCTATCACTTCAAATATCCATTAAGTGCTACAAAATAATCGTAAGGATGGACGTTCGCCAATGACATTTCGATGTACACATTCTTGTGTGAATAATATATATATTGTCACAGTTGAAAGGAATTTGCTTCTTAAGTTACAAAATATTTACTTGTTTGTTAAATCTACTTGATCGCAATCTAATGTTTTACTACATAATTCTATTTTTAATATCACGGTAGATTATTGGCAAATATGCACAAAATCCATCACATACTGTCGCACGAGTATAACTTACACGCGGACATTTCTTCAAAATTATCCGCACGAATTCTCTATGGATCGTGAATGATATTTATGTAAACTAAATTATCCATAATGCAAATGCCGTGGAGTTTAATAATTTTTCCGCGCAACTTACGTATATAATCACGCAGCAGTTAGAGTAAAATACTTTGCTATAAAATAATATAATATATAATAAAATCGTCTCTTACTTTATTCCTGACGATTTTTCATTTGCGATACGAAAGTTTATAGATTATTTAAAGTTTCTTATTATTGATATACAAGTCTTCGAAAAAAAATTATCTTTATTTAAATACGCTTTTATCAAAAAGTTTATTTCTTATAACTCTATGATTTTAAGACATAACTATGATCTATTTGTTACTCTCTCTTAAATATTCTCTTCACTAGATATTTGCATATTTTCACTAAATCATTCAGAAAGTCGCCATTAAAATAGTTCTCGTTGGTGATATGGGATATCCTTATTTACGCGTGGTCGGATTTACGTTCACCATAACAGCAAACGTAGATCAACATCTACAAAGTGTTAATGAATCCGGTTTGGCTGCTCGTTGATCCGCCGTCTCCACTCAACCCTTCTCTCCCATCCTGTTGATCGTCCAGCTCTCTTGGTTCCGATCCCGAAATATCGCCGTCTATATTTGTTAAGGTGGATCCATATTTTGGCCCCGATTAGCCACTCGCGGCTGGACGCGGTTTAGCGCGCGATAGTTATATTTGGGGCCCCCTTGTGGGAGCGGCGACACGGCGCGGCGGGAGTGAGGAAGCGGGGGCTCGGAGGGGGTACGAGTGGTGCGAGCAAAACAGAAACATGGAGTGCACGACACAAGGGAAGGGAGGAGGAGAAAGCTCGCGGACGAATCGAGATCAGGATCGACGCGAAGAAAAGTAGTGGTACGCGACCAACCTTCGACTGCGGCTACGATTCGTTCGTCTCTTTCTCTTTTTCCTTCTTTTTTTTACTTTTTCTTTTTATATTGTTCTTTCCGCGTTCTTTGCGTTTCTCTGCAAACTCCATCGAATCTTCTTCAAGTTACTCTCAATTTTCTTTTTTTCTTATTCCGATAATTTTTCAAAACTTCTTTTTTTTTAACTTTCTTTCGGCAAAATTCGTAACGCAAATCGAAAGTTGATGGCTACCTTTACAACTACTACACAAATCGTTCTAGCGGGAAATGAGCCGCGGGAGTTTCAGGAAGATAATGGTTAGTTTCGGTCCTTAATATATATATCTATGTATAAAACAAATGTACTTTTTATGGGCTTTTTTTTATCATAAAAGGAAACACAACAGTTTTGAACAAAATTAACATTTAGTAAAAAAAATTTTAGCTACAGAAAGTAAAATACGCGAGTTATTTTAATAATTGTAAAGTAACAAATTAAAAATTTATTATTAGAGAGAGAAAGAGACAGATCATTTTATTATTTGTAAAAATGTTATATAGATGTGTGGAACACATACTTACGTTATTTGTTAATGCATGCATATTTTTACTATTATTACTATTATTATTATTTGCTTTATTTCAGGCGAGTATAGGGTGGGAATCAAGTTCAACGATCAACATATTCCCGATTCGCCGCACAAGGTTTACATCTCGCCGGCGATGGGCGACGCGCACAAGCTCGAAGTCGCACAGTTCCCTGAAAGCGGAGTGCAGCCCGACAAGCCGTCCACCTTCTTGGTACGCAAGAACGGCGCCAAGGGTGATCTGTTCGCGAAGGTAAATATCGCCCTATCTTGGCGCAGGGATAGCAAGTGTAATTCGTGTGAACGTAATATCCGTGTACGCGACTTGCGATAAATCTCCTTGCGAAAGAGAAGAGGATGATCGCCGTAAATAACTCGCGTACTTATGAAACGACGCTGCCACATCAGACCGCGTAGGTGGGACCGCGAACGTATTTTTACTGTGCGCCATGTGCACGTAGCTGGATGAGTCACTATGGAAGATTTCGACATAAAGTAGCGTCCTCTCGCATCTTTGATGACTCCTTAGGTTGTTTGCTTTAAATTTTACTCGAATGCTGCTTTTTCAGCTTGACTTTTAAGACCTTTCGCTTTTTGAAATAAGGTCTGTGTATTTTACATGAATATTATATATATAATATTTAGGACTTTCTTTTTTTACATAAATAAAATTATAAATTTTGTATACAATGCTGCATATTTCATATATATCAGAATAAAAAAGTATAAAAATATATAAAACAGTATAGAAATATATAAAATAGCAAAAAAATAATAGATTTTATGAAAGAGATTTATTACTTTTAACTTTGACTATGAGAAATTTGTGGACGAGAGCTAATGTCCGAATCGCATCGATCAATTTCTCATTGATTCATCAGATTGTGTCACCGAGCGGCGTTCAGGACGATTGCTTCATCCAGAGCATTGACGCGGACACGTACTCGGTGAGATTCATGCCGACGGAGAACGGTGTTCATCAGATCCACATAAAATTCAACGGAGTACACATCACAGGCAGTCCGTATCGCATCAAGGTCGGTAAGGTGGATGCCGATCCGGCGGCGTTACACGCTTATGGCAACGGTCTGAAGGAGATCAAAACTGGCCAGAAGACCGACTTCATCATCGACACTTGTAACGCGGGCAGCGGTGCATTGGGCGTTACTGTTGATGGGCCCAGCAAGGTCGCTATGGACTGCACCGAGGTTGAGGAAGGTTACAAGGTCAGATATACGCCTTTGGTACCTGGTGATTATTACATCAGCATCAAATACAACGGCTATCACATCGTGGGTTCGCCGTATAAAGTTTCTTGCACAGGTGCGTGAATGTTTTCTTTTAATAATATATAACATTATTGCAATATGTAACAATATGGAAATTTATTGAATTTATCTTATAAGAACTAACTACATAAATATATTTGGAAATAATAAATATTGCTTATGTTGTAGGTGCGGACTTGGCGGAGAGAGGCGCGCAAGAGACAAGCTCAATTGTTGTCGAAACAGTGCAGAAAATATCGAAAGCTAAACAGACTGGACCAGTATTGCCATTATTCAAATCTGACGCGAGCAAAGTGTCAAGCAAAGGCATGGGTCTTAAGAAAGCGTACTTAGGAAAGCAAAATCAATTTACTGTAAACGCCGGAGACGCCGGTACGTTATTTTATTATTAGACGAACTGAAACTGATTAAAAGATTCCGGCAGGAGTTGTGCAGAGATATCCAGCAAAAATTTTATTAAATTCACTACTCTCATGTCTTCTCAGTATTCGTTCACTCTTTAGCAAGAATCTTGCGCAAAACGATAATGCGCATACAAAAACTGCGTTCTGATATGCGCGATCAGAGTGCGAGTAACAGTTGGTGGTGAAGTAACTACGATAAAAGTAGGTAAACTGAAAGAGTCGCTGTTCGTGAGAAATAAAAGAAATCGTGAGAATACCGAGCATGAGAATAAAAGAAATATGCTACAATCTAATCATATTTGTAGTAAGATTTTGGAAAAAGACTAAAAATAAAAAATCTTCATTAATTTGTAGAAATCTCGAGACACTAACACAGAACAAAACTTCCATTAAATATCGCATGGAGTTGACGTCTAATAGACGTCTAATGGAGTTTTTGTTCTGAATAAAAAGATACCATACTCGAGATATCAAGGCTTTGTTCGATTATTACTGGTAGTGCCGAAAATTATAGATTCACGTCACGTATCTTATAAATTTTTCAGTACTGCCAGTAATAACCAAACAAGACTCAAATATGCTGCACTTTAAATTCGTATTGTTATTTATCAAAATTTTAAACGTGAAAAGAAAAGATAATGCGATTCTTATTTCTCTCGCATCAATTCGAGAAGTTTACTTCATTCCTGCCGGCTCTTAAAAAATAGGATATCACATTGAATCTTTGATTCACTTATCTTAATATTTATTCGAAATCTCTGCTAATCGAATTTATATTTGCAGGTAATAACATTCTCTACGTGGGTGTTTATGGACCCAAAGGACCATGCGAGGAAGTCTTCGTGAAGCATACAGGTCGCAACAACTACAACGTGAGTTACCTGGTGCGCGAACGAGGCGAGTACATCGTGATTGTCAAATGGGGCGACGATCACATCCCCGGATCGCCCTATAAAGTCGAAGTTTAGATTTCCAGCATTCAAATCAAATGCGACGTGCAATTGCAGCCGCAAACCTGAGCTACATATTTTGATTTTTTATGTAAACTAGACGGCCATGGGATTACTTGTAACTTCGCCAAATCATAGAAACGAATTAAGTGCCAATTCAAACTTTGTGTATATTCATATGTAATTCAATATCAACAATTGGCGAAACGAGATCTGTACCTATGAACGATCTGGTTTACATCGAAACACATTAGGTAGCATTGCTCGATGTTTAAAATAGCAGACTTAACTTAAGAGACAATTGTCGACGCTGACGATAAAATCGCGATATTGACTTCTTGCCAACATATATAGTTAGTTTACTCATTTTTCCAAAATCCTGGGGACAATTTTTGACAAATGTAGAATTATTAATTATTCTTGTCTGAGACAGTAGGGAGCCCGCGAATAAACGTCATTGAGAATTTAAATGACGATAAAAAAAACAATACGTAGGTCAATTATTCGTTCGTTCAAAATCACCAATTGTGCCTTTTGATTCGACACAAATACTTAAAAAGAGAGACTTTAATTATATTTAAAGAGACATGTTGTACACACACACAAAGACACATTGTAAAGAGATGCAGTCATGTTATCCAGATCCTGATTACATTACGTTATATATGTTATTATCGGTTATTATAGATTATTAAATATATTATAAAATTGATTATATATTATAATAATATACTATAGAAGTTATAAATAAAGAATATATTTATTATACGCAAATGTTTCATTTACTATCCTTTCCCGTTATTTCCTTTGCTCATATAGTATACCCACATAGAAAAAAACTTAATAGAGTCTACATTATGATAAAATCATCATGCTAAAATTAATCTTTTTATTCTTTATATTGCTTCTCCAGTATATATCATTGAAAATTACAATCATGTATAATCATATAAAATCATACAAAACAAAACAAAAAATAAAAAACAAAATGAAGAAAATGAAAAGGTCAATCGAGCAAATAAAAGGTTGTTAGGTATATTTAAATAAATAAGATTACATATTAAAACACGAAACGTTTTGTCTCCTAACTAGAGACTTCTTCAGTCGCAAAAATTAATATCAATAAATTAAATACGCAAACAAAAGAATATAAAAGTTACAATTATTGAAGAGAAGTGTGCTATTTATATATATTTATCTTCATCTCTCACAAGGCGTGCGTTCCATTAGTAAAAGATTATACGTTACATATCAGCCGTGTTGTTGTCCATGAGATAAGAAACAAAAAATATTTTTGCCAAGAAAGGAATTCAGTAAAAAAGTTTTGTACATATATCGTACAATAAACTTTTTACTACTTATTTATATAATTATTTATATAAAAATAATTTTCTAAGAATATTATCGAGATGTATGTGTATGTTTGTATCCTTCTTTTTTACTCTTTGTTGCACATTTTCTAACATCTCTGTTAATATTGTACTATTTGGCTATATTCTCACGCATTTAACACAAACTGCTTTGAATTTTCTGCTTTTTGTCTTCGTGTCTTGTTGAATAGATTAGAAAGTAAGATAAAAGCACAAAAGTGTGACCAGGTACGTAAGTATATAATCATATCTTGATCATTTATATTCCTTGAGACTAATTTATATCGCACGTTTATACGAAACGGTGGCAAGCTTTCCGTTTGCAAGCGCGTTTGCAGAGCAGTTACACTTGTATCATTTCGAAAATTAATGTATGCCGAACGCATTTACAAGGCAATGCACCTGTCGATAACTCGTCTACATCGCACCTGTAAACGTTACAGCTATATCATATTCGCACAATAGCATTAATTTATCAACGCGAGGACTTTCTTGTCTGCGATACTCTATTGATAAATAATTGCGCGCGGTTTTGCTTTTCGATCTATATCATCAATATAAGATTTTGCTTGAGGCTCGATGTAAATGCGCGCGCTCGATCAACTGTTGAAAGAGAATATTTGATGTACATAATTGCTTACTCTCTCTCTCTCTCTCTCTCTCTCTTTTCTTTGAAACACAATTTAATCTTTGTAATTTTTAACTATTTTTTAAAAATAATTTATCACAAATTCATAAAATTTTTGTATTTAGAGAGTGCTAAGAATAAAGAAGCTATTGTATTTTATAAAAAATATCTTATTTATTTATTAATTATACTTATTTACAATTAATTATTTATTATTCTCAAATGTTTGTCAAACATTCTCAAATGTAAATGTGTGATATTAATTTGTTATCTAAATTCTAATACACGCGTACTGTGGAGCAATCAACAAAAGAGGAAAGCTTTTTTTACGCGCGATTTTACTCGGATTTAGTTGCAACTGTCAAAAACTTCTTCCTAAGCGCTACGTCACTT
The DNA here is from genome assembly GCA_014825645.1 of Pseudomyrmex dendroicus. Classification (NCBI taxonomy): domain Eukaryota; kingdom Metazoa; phylum Arthropoda; class Insecta; order Hymenoptera; family Formicidae; genus Pseudomyrmex; species Pseudomyrmex dendroicus. Next base: position 6,249 of record QVNZ01010159.1, on the reverse strand, counting down.
GCTTTTTCTTCTTCGCACTTACCTCAGCGACGATCATCGCTTTATCATCGGTAGGACGTGTCCAGATATAGTATATACTGCTTCCGAGTCACATCACTGGCACGAAAGCTCTCAACTTCTTGAGAAAAGCTATTATATTTTATAATCAAACAAATAAAGGAAAAGTGTTTTATAACAATGTACTATATTTTAAGTAACTTTTATTTTAGTAACAATTATTTTAGTAACAGAATGATTTTTCAGTTAATTAGTACATACATGTTAGGATAACTTTGGAGCGATTCTAAAAGTATCATGATACTGTATTTCAATATTTTTAGTGTACTAGTTTTTAATAATTACATTTGTATACAACTGACGTTAATTCTTTATCAAGCATATATGTGTATATGTGTATATTCTACGTTATTATTATATAAGATAATACAAGTACTTGATAGAGAAGTATCACATATATAACGTAGTACAAATACTTGATAGAAAATTAGTCAATTCTATAAATATAATTATTATTACACAATATTGTACAAATACCTAAATAAAATTTATAAAATAAATATAAATAATTATATTTTATTATAAAAGATTTCCATTTATTAATTTGATTATAATAGCTTTTTTCAAGACATTGAGGATTTTCGCGATTCGGAAGCAGTACTATCTATACTCTTTGAGCGTGTTCTACTATCGTCGCTGAGGTAAACATGATGAAGACGAGATGAAAACAAAAGGCATAGGGGATTTTCTTCAGCAGTTGCAACCAAATTCAAGTTGTTTTACTTTAACCGTGAAAGGAGATAAGAACTGACGGTAAAAAGAAAGTATGCATGTGTAGACAGAGAACTTCTCTTTTGCGAAATTATTTTTTTGTCCTGCACACAGTGTGTGTACATTTTTTAGTTTTATAAAAAATAATTTACTATATAATGCATATTTTTTAAATTATTATTGGGTAATATATATACATATATATATATATATATATTTACTGTTATACACTCTTATATATTCTTTTTCCAGTTCAGCTTTGTAAGAATTTCCTAAGAAAAAAAGAATGTATGTTCGTAAAAAATGGAATAGCATTTACTTTCTTTTAACTATATGTGATCCACGTTGTCTTAGTTAAGCAATTTATACTCACTCTTTTCTATATGATTCAGTCATATAACTATAATATTTATATACGTTACCATTGTAACCTTTCTCACCTTTAAATACCTATTTTATTATTTCAAAAATTCAAAATTTATTAAAACCTGCCGTAAATCGAAAATATTCGTTCTGCACCTTTCTCGGCCACGCGCGCGCGCGCGCGCGTGTATGTGTGTGTGTGCGCGTGTGCTCGTGTCCTCTCAGGAGAGAAATCCATGAACAAAGCAGTAGAGAATATCAAAAAAAAGAGGAAAAGAGAGGGAGAACAACACTGAGGGGAGCAACAGCCTAAACTACAGAGAGACAAGGGGGAAAACCGACGTGGAGAAGGAATGCGCACCTGGGATTCTCCTCTCGCGGCGACGCCCGCAAAGGTGCCACAGGATGAGAGGACCGAGCGGCGGGGATAGCCAGATCCTCTCAAACGCGGCTTGTCCCCTCCTCGACGGGTTTGTAGGCGGCAACCCGCGGCTACGTTACGAGTCCGCAGGCGTCGGGAAAACGGGTGATCGACTTGCGCTGTATGCGCGGGGCACGTCGAGCGAGAAACACGCCCCACCGCGACGGCGTACTTCTCCTCCGAGACCGACACATCGGTAGATTGAACCAGACGCTCGCGCGGCCAATTGCCACGTGTACGCTTTTCTTGTACCTGGCGCCGCGCGCGGCTGCTGATATTTTGACGTCATTATATCATTATGAATCAACGATCTACTTTAATCGCATAGGTTTGTTTGTGACTGAGAAATTATTTAGTATGGTATTCTGAACAACCTTTTTCTATGTTTGTTTTTATCAATAAGTTGATAAGTTTAATATATTTGACATAAAATTGTTTGTTGTTTATACAGATATTGCATATTTAATATTACTCTTATATATAAAAATTGTATTGTTTGTTTATTGTGTATAAATAAGTAAGAAATTGGAATTGACATTTAAACTGAATTATAATAGTATGAAATATTAAAGAGAAATATTATCAAGAGATATTAAGAAGACATGCTCTTTCAAACTTTCCTTAGATCTCAAATTTTTATTCGTCTCCCATATTTACCTCTTATCTGATCAAGATTGTTCACGGTTATTCTCGCGTTCTTATCTTTCTGTCTCTCTTCAACGGTCCATATTTTCAACAATTTCCTATATCGGCCATTTTATAATGATTAGGAAGTATCTCCAATAGTTGGGAGTTGCAGTAATGCCGAGCATTTTTACTTCTATGCAGCAGGATAGAACAAAGTTCAATGACTCAGAAAGGGAACAGAATGGGTGAGACATGCAGTGATGGAAGACATCGTTCGCGGCATTTCGTGGGATTGACTGCCACAGAAACGAGTTTGGTGGCAAGCTTCCCGTGCGTGAACTCGCGCGTAAGTAGGAAAATGCGTCGGCGGCGCATAGAAAGCTCTAGAAGAGAGAGGCGGAGCTTTCGTCGCCTCCTCCTACAAACCCACCTTTCGCGGCAGATTTGTAGTCCAGCCGGGTTTTCCCGGATCTTTTCCATTCTCTCTCTCTCTCTTTTCTTTTTGTTCTCACCATCATCGTTCCACTTTCAAAAACCGAGTTTTATCGACTGTCTCACCAGCAACGGTGAATTCGCAACATCCGACACGATTTCTTTAGTTTCTATCTTCTTAGAACTCGGTTGTAAATATGTAAAAACCGCTAGAAGCAGTTGAAAAAACTGTTAATAGCATCGATCAATTCAACGAGATTTTGAAAATAATGTTGTAATGGAGAATATCATCAAACTCTTATATCAGAATGTAACGATAAAAGCGCGATATGTTTGAATTAAAGAAAATGAAGCGTCATTTTGCGTCACCTTTCCTCTCTTCGCGGTGACCTCATTTTTGTGACTCCATCCGCCGATCTTAACATGATATGTGTAGCTTTTGAAGTTTATGCAAGATAACATTGAAACATTTAAAAACTTCCTTATACAGTAAAAATCTCATACTGAAAGACACAAGAGTTTTACTAATTAAGTTCATGGAGAAAAACTATATTCTGTTTTCTGTATTTTTTTATTTCGCATACTTATCTATAATAACACTTGCAGTAAACTTGATAAAGAAATCGTCTTTACAATTCCAACTAAATAAAAATATTGCTTTCTCATTACCGGCGTCTACGATCTCTTAATTAAATTCTAAAGTCAATAATCTGCGCCAACTCTTTTTGTCCATTTCCACATCTTCTTGTTACAACATGTTATTTATTTAATGTGCAACCATCTCGGCAAAGTAGATAAAGACTCCATAGACACTCTTTTTGTCGCAAAGGGTTGTGCGGCGAGCCACCATCTTTGCCGAACGACCTCATCGCTCTTGCGGCCCAAGTGCATCTCTCTTCGTGCGCTCGTACACAGATTCTTTCCCACTCTCTCCACCATACAGATCTATACAGAGCGTAACGTCGAGCTCCACCTTCGTCGTCATTTCAACCCGTCGCCGCTGCCTTTACCACTTCCGTCTTCGCCACCTCCACTTCCGCGTTTGCTCTTCCCGCCCCTCGATGTCTACCACGAGGCTCGTAAACTCTCGACGCGCCATTTTGCGTGCACCCTTTTCCCTCTCCGCGATGACCTCTTCCTTGTGTGAGACTATCCGCCGCACCGGTGTCGCTTCCGTTAAAGCTTTAATCAGAGCTTCTTCAGAGAAGTAGTGTACCGAGATAAGAAGCGGAAATTAAACGCTTAGACGTTTGCGAAATTCGCAACGCGGCAGTGTATTTTTCAGAAGTTCGACTAAACTCACTGAAAGATGTGAGTGTATCGATACAACCTTATTCAATAGCTTTTATTTTTCTGTTTCAAGATGTGAGATAAACATATGTATTTCGCTGTTCTCCTCCGTCTTTTTCTAATTGATTTTAATTACTACAAACGAATAGAACATTCTCACAATCTCTTAAAATTTTCCAATTTTTATTTGTTCAGATTCAAAATGTTAAATTGATCTAGTTCAAATGAGAGTTCAAAATAATAAGGTATGTTTACACGTACCTGATGAAGTCTTCCTTCCGATGAAGATGTATATATATCACCAATCTGGACGGGAAGAAAATTTCAGACAACGCAGAACGCAATTGCATATTTATCAATTTATTTCGATTACAGCGAAACAGCGATCGAGGGATTTATTTCTTTTCTTGATCCGTATTTATGGTGTAGTTACATTAACATTAACTTTTTGGTGTGTAGCGCGAAAATTGACTGGTTCGGAACATTGATAAATTCTTGATTTTCTTATCTCATCGCGAAAGAATATCAATTGTTTCCAACATTTTGAAACTGCGATTTCAAAATTTCGGCGATTTATGCGGTCGACATGTCAAAACAGGAAAAAAAGAGAGAGAAAGAACGGATCATTAAGAAAAACAAAACCTTTCAAGAAAAATCTATCATACAATCGTGTAACTGCAAATTATTCCGGTCAAAAAGAGGAAATGCAATGTGAGGTCAACAGCAATTAGCTTTTTTTTTTATATTATCCTTTCGCTTAAGAATCTTTAACTTTATTTGTGAAACGTAGATACTGTGGAGATTGTACAACAAGAGTTTTGTTGATAAGAATAGATATTCGCTTGTGTATCGCAAGTTTTGTGTGTCGCATGTTTAACAAACGATGATTCACTTTTATATATTTATACATATATATATATATATATATATATATATTACATGTATATATATGTATATGTATATACTTCAGTCTGAAAAGTTTATAGTACAAGATAATTATATTATATGGTAATAATTATATTTGACGCTTTTTTAAAAAATAATAACCTGTTTTAAGCGTTCTTGTAATTGTGAAAAATCTATTAAATATTAAAATAATCATTAAAGTGTATAAAAAAAATTTTAAATTAAAAAGTTTCTCTTCAAGTCAGAACATACGCATTAAATGCTACTGTAATATTTGCCAGCAATATAAAGAAAATCGCCGAGAACAAATTAATAAATAAAACTCAGCATTTTTACACAAAAACGTACTCATTTGTAGTTTATAATATCAATAACTTAAAAAAGAAAAAAAATAAATACGCGTAAATACGCGTGAAATGGCAAACCTCATTTTTTTTTTTTTTTTTTTTTTTTTTAACGAATGCGGTCACAATCTACGTAGTGATCGCGCCGAAAACTACGTCGAATGGTCCTGAAGGGCGACACTTAGTTGGTAAGTCGATAACTATCAAAGTTCAATTTACTATCACTAACATACATTAAACACGTGTTAATTCTGGAGAGTGTTAATTTATGTAACGCGAAGACATATACAAGTATTTACAAGGAGCGCGAAACGCTCGTTGATAATAATGCTCGTTGCACGGCCGATCCCGGATTTCACTTGGTCGCGGATCCTGAAAAACACCAGAGCCGGCTCCTTCACATGTAGATGCGCCGCAAATCGGATGGCGACGTTATCATGTTGCATTGAGGACAGAGTTTCTTCGCGCCCTGCAACAACAGTAAGAAACTCTTCGTTTCGCGACGAATTTCGGAACTACAGTCGTCTTCTGACGAACTTGATTATACAAATAAACATTTCGAATGTAGTGCTCGGTAACCTCAAACATTCGAAAACTCGATCGAATTGCATCTCAAGCTCAAACGTTCAATTGTTCGACCAATAAAAAAAAGTTGTCAGGATTATTCGAGTTATCTTTCAAAATCTTTTTTCTTTGAACTAGTGAAATAATCCGAACATGGAGATCTTTCGAATCTGTTGTCTGAATTTCTGGTTTTAAATCATAATTTAAGAAAGTAAAAAAAGAATGAACAATAACTTTAAAACTTTGTTTATATCGTAATATAAAATTGAAACTCACCAGAGTGTGTAGCCAGCACTGTTCACAATGTACGTGCCAACAGCAGACTGAAGTGACTGGTTTTTTGTATTGTTCCTGAAATGGAAATATAAGAACGGCAAAAATAAATAATAAATCTATTTTCTATCTATTTATATATACATCAAAATAAAAGAAATATATAAAGATTTGTTTTATTAACATATAAAGATGTTTTTCGGGTTTGAACCGCGTTAGTGTCATTTGTATACCGACGTTTCGTGAACATTTCAGCTCACT
>QVNZ01010158.1:0-14402 GCA_014825645.1 Pseudomyrmex dendroicus | reverse complement strand
GTCACGAAAAACAATCTATTACTAAAGTTGCTAATATTCATATACACGGGTACTATCTTTAAACTTTCTTTTGTCCGCCACTGTATGTCCTTGTTTCTCTAACGACGCTCTATGGTTGATGTCACTTGTATCAGTAGTCACGATATCAGTAGTCACGATATATATATATATATATGACGCTCCAGGACCCTCTTAAAGAAAATTTACTACGTAAATTTTTTCAGAATTTTTCTATAACTTTAACATAGAGAAAAATACAGTAGGACATAAATGATCCTGGTTTACAGATAGAAGCCAAAAAAATCTTTGCAGTTTGAATATTATTATTACTATATACACATAATATAATTAATGTAATGTGGGAAATCTCCTTCTCTCTCTCTCTCTCTCTCTCTCTCTCTCTCTCTCTTTCTCTCTCTCCCTATTAGGAATTTTAGTCGTCTGTCTCCGCAGAAGCTTGTCTAAGTTGCGCGCGCATTATGTTATCAGTAAGATAATATTGTGCGCGCCGGTAATGTTGCCATAATTATGGTAATTCTATTGCGTTTATTATCGTCTGATCATAAGCGTCATTATGCTTCGCAGCATCCTCAAGATACGTACAATCCGACGCCGTTAAAACACCAGATGCAAACGTTTGCAGAACGCTTGATTAACATAAACGAAGATTTTGGTGGTAAGAGTGTTAGCGATTAAATGTGTGCACTTGTGCGCGCGCATGCCGCCTACCGTGGGACAAAGTTTTTCAACGGTAGCTAAAAATAAAACTTGATCAAATCCCGCGTTCACATGATTGAGTTCGTGGATTTTCCTCTCTCGTTAAAGAAATTTGTATATCAAGTAAAGAACAGCTGCAAACATTCAGCTATAAAAAAAAATAATATATTAAATTTATGAAACAACCTTTTTTTTTAGTAGCTTATTCAGAATTATTGTTTTTCTAGTGAGAATCGCATCATTTTGTAAGCAAACCGTTTATGAGATAGAAAAAAAATAATACAAGATACATTTGCAAAATTATAATTTTTGCAATCGAATCCTCAATTTTATCTTAACTCTTTCTCTTATGTAAATTCGTATTAAACATAGATAAAATATATTACCGCGTCTGACAAACACGAATAAATCGGTTACAACAAAAGTTAGTTTAAGTTCTCAGACTGAGAGAGAGAGAGAGAGACTTAAATGAGGAAAAGAATCGGCGTGAAATCTCACTTCCTCCGTGCGACGCAGACGGTGTTCGCGTCGAACGGTATCAGTGCTGTCGTGGTGGCAGAGATCCGAAGGTGGGTAGCGAGCCGGCGAACGAGAGCGGGACCCGAGAGGGGGCAACGGGCGGTTATTGCCTGTTGGGTGATTTATCTAGTAATACTAGCCGACAGGGGCCGCGAGTCCGGGGCATGGGCAACGGGGCGAACTCGTGGGCTCCTAACCCGCGGGGGCCAACCACCGGCACTGCTGGAAATTAAAAACTCACTTTATTACACGTCTCATTCTGCGCTCTCCCGCTTCTACCCGCTTCGACCCTTCTGCACGGCCTCCTCCCTCTTCCTCTTCCTCACCTCTCCTCTCCTCTTCACCACCTCCTCATTCTACGTCGTGCCACCTCACGCGTCCTCTTTTCTCTCCTCACTTCGCCCCCTGTCCTCCATACTCATCATATTCCACCGTTCTCCGACGGCGCCTTGTTCGCGCGGACCGACTTAATATGAGGCCGACCATACCTGATGGAACGAATATTATTAAAGTTCGCCCGCACGCGAAACCGGTGAAATATCGCTCGACCCCCTTCCTCCTTGTCCTTCAATTCCCCTTTTACGCGTTCTATCCTTCCCCTTCGGCTTTTCCACCGACCTTTCGGTTTTCTCGCGCGCCGGAGGGCGCTTCTTCCCTTCTTCGTCCTTTCTCTTCTCGCCACTGCTGCTCTCTTTATTATCTTGCTTGTACCCTCGAACTAAGTGACATTTGAGCCGCGGTAGATGTTGAGTTTCGCGGATAAAAGCACAACGGCGGTGGGTGTTGGCACGCCCGATAATGTTGCTCGTTATCATACTCTTATCGAACTGGAATATATATATATATATATATATAGATTTCAAAATGCTCGAGTGAGCGCAGAGCATTCCATCTCTTTCTCCGAGAATACAAGTTGCTGGAAACTCTTCTCAACTCTGGTATTTATAATTTTAACCGCGCGCGCGCGCACTTAAGAGCGATACGCAATGGGATTAAAAAAGTTACAGAGTGTTACAATGAATTATGGAAATGTTCAACTTGCGTCGATTCAATATTACAGTTTCCTGTACGGGGTAGCGAGTACGCGCCCGCGTCCGCGCGCGCGCACGTATAACAATGGACGTTTCGATGACATAGTCGTCGGTTCACATCCGGCTCGTTTTATTAATGTCAATAAGGCAATTATATTGCCGACGAGTAGCAGATAGATCGCGGCGATATATATCTCGTTCGTATATACCTCGCCTGGTGCGTGTTGCGAGTGTGTTGCTCTGCTGTCTCGGCTGGCGATGGTTTCGCGCGAGCGCGCGTTTAATCCCGCATATACGTGTCGGGAAAAGGGCGGATTATACCGTATTCGCTCGTTTCGATAATCTAGCGCGCGATATAGATCGGACGTCGTCGAATTCGGCGCGATCGATTAAACGCGACCGCGATCGCGCAATTTGCTTGCAATTCAACGCTCTCGCCGCTTTCGTTTAACGACTCGCTCTTAAACTCCCACTCGTGCGAGCAAACGGATAAGAGTAATTATCGCTCGACTGCGTTAGAGTTGAGGGAATAACGACGCGCGCGTTTTTTCCGCAACGGGACGAGTGGAAGCGCCGCGGAACGATGAGATAACCTCTCGTCGAGTTTACGGTACTTGAACGCTCGCGCGCGTCACTCGGCGCAGTCGCTGAACGAGATCTGAGAGGTTGGGGGAGAATAATATAGGAAAGAGAGGTTTTCTTGGTCGCTCGCGAGCTAAGCAATATCCATCCACCCACATGCTTGCCCGCCTATCTGTCTGCCTGCCTGCCTGCCTGCCTGGCTTTTCGGTACCGTCGCTATGTACAGACGCGCGTTCAACAATTTATTCATTACTGTCTCGCAAATACCCACCCGATGCTCCATTATTCCGCGACGACTCGCACGAATCTCTCTCGAGGAGACAGGACGGCATCTGTTCTCTTTTCTTCATTTTCTTTATTCTCAAGACAGTAGATTTTTGCAAACTCGCAAAGAGAGAGAGAGAGAAAGAGACATGCGTGTATTCAATTTCCTCGAAATCTCGATCGCGCGTCGCCGACGACACCGCGGCGATTAAGAATCCGGCGACCGAAAGGTACTTGGCGAGTATGTAATCGCGTGAGTGCTCGTAATACTCTCTCGCAAGTAATGCATTAACCGGGGGTAAGTGATTGCCCGTAAGGACGGACTGCAGCTGCACACAAACTCGAGCTATTTGAACAGTCGTGCTTATTCTTTGGGGACTTGCTTTATCCGTCACGCTTAAAACGAGGAAACGTCAATGATATCTTAATCGATCACTTTGCCCGTCTAGTTTTTTCTTCTCACAGATCTTCTCTCTCTTACGGGTTACGTGGGTAAAAACACTTGTTATACGCGTAGCCAAATCGCGTATTCTCGGGTAATAATATTGAAACATTAAATTCGTTATACGCGAGGACGATCGAGCAACGACAATTTCACGGAAGCGAAGTAGAATTTTTCGAAGAATTTTACTTATTCGAAAAGTACTGCCGACTCGGGAATACTACTCGGAAAGAGACGCGGCAGCTATATCCGGGGGAAGTCTCGAGATGGCCCGTGGTGCGCCGCGTAGCGCTCCAAAGACGTATGTCGGTCGAGGGCAGCGAAGGCCCGCGGAGGCCCGGCGCGGAGGGAGTAAAAATTTCACGGAGTGAATAAATCAGGGGACGCCGCCGCGGCGCTCTTAGTTTAAGTACATCTGGCACGGCATTCGCGACTCTCTCTCTCTTTCTCTCCCTCCTTCTTCTCCTCTTTTTCTTCTTCTTTTCGCGCAAAGAAGAAATCTTTATATCCCCAATATACACATCAAAAAAAAAAAAAAAAAAAAAAAAAAAAAAAAAAATTTAGAGATCTCAATTTTCGCTCAATGAATCTGTTCAAAATAAATAACATATTAAAAATGGCGAAGTAAAATTAATACGTTAAAATATTAACAATGCAATTAATATATCTCGAAATCCGCTTATAAAATCAGTTTGAAATCCGCTTATTAATGCGAATTAAACTGTGTAATATTCCAGCGCAAAGTGTGAATTTTATATAAAACAGTATATATATATTTGGAAAGAGAGAGAGAAAGGGAGAGAGAGGAAATTCAATTGCAACACTGCTTCAATTTTGGAAAATGGTCTCCAGCGCAAGATTTAAGTGCGGTCGGTCTTCGTTCGCATTCGTCGAGTCTTCAGAAACGCGTGGCCATCCTTTACGTAGTCGAAGAACAGGATTGATCTTTTAAATTGCATCGTGTTTACGGTCTGGCGCGATACATATATATACATATATATATATATATATGTATGTATGTATGTATGTATGTATGTATTTATATATATACAATATATATAAAGAGATAGCGAAAGACATGATGGCGGGACGAGCGAGCGAGCGAGCGAGCGAGTTTGCGTATCTACGAGCAATGTATATAGATTGCAACGTGTCAGTGAGAGAGTAGTTGGAAAGGGAGTCGGGCGGTCGGGTAGGTGGGGAAGGTCATTCAGGAGGATGGCGGCTCATCTTGTAATGGACTCAGAAGACAGGCGAGTCGGCTAATGGAGCCCTGCTCTTCCAGAAAAGCTCTTAGTATCTGCGCCGCGCGAGCGTCGATGCTGTCGGGCTGCGTCATTCTAAATCCGCAGCATCCTCCCGGCGGTTATTTCCGCGCGCAGGTGCAAAGGACAGATGAGCGCCGAATTTGGAGTATATTTCGGGCCTCCGAGATATGAAAAAAAAAAAAAAAAAAAAAAAAAACAAAACCTAAAATGTAAATTGTATGAAGCTACACACAGAAGCTGTTTAAATTTCTTTCGGAGAGAATTGCACAACGTGAGAATTTTTTGACGTTGTCAAAAATAGTTTTCATCGTTCGTAACATCATTGTTATTAATACACTTCGATAATTGGTTTTTTTTCCCATTGAATCTGATGGAATCTGAATGGAGAATAATACTGTTTTCGAGAAGCAATTATATTTTTATTACGATCATAAATTGGCAGAAACGGGCACGAAGGATTGTAACACGTCGCCTTCTTCATGTTCGACGCGGAATTTATCGTCGCGCCGGCGCGGCGCGTTGCGTCGTTAAATGCTTTTTCGCGAGATAAGGGCATCGCGAGCGCGGTCGGCGAGAGTGCCGCTTAGTTTAATACACGTAACGCTACTTTCCGCCCGCTTTTTCTATCAAATGCTCCGCGCCGAGCTCCAACGGGGTTCGAAGTAGTATAAGTCGTGGACAAAGTAGACGGCGTACAGAAAACCTCCATTAAAGTCCGTAGAAGTGATTAGTACGCTCCCCATCCCCCTCTTCCGCCCCGCGCACCCTCCTTCTTCATTCTCTGTTCCTCCTCTCTTGCCCTTCGTCCTGCGGACACACACACGCGCGCGCGCGCGCCCGCGCACCCTCTCGATTCTCTTCTCGTTCTATCTTGTTTCTTGTGACTTCGGAGCTCTCTCTCTCTCTCTCTCTCTCATTTTTCGCTTTCTCCCTCGCGCGGAGAAACAGGCTTTCGAAACGCGCGACTCGCGCGATACTCGTGGGAGAACTATTATCAAACGTCGTATGGAGCGATTTTTGGATTCGCGCGACGGAAAGAACGCGGAGAACATTTTTCATTGGCTAGAGATTTCCCGTGCGATTGACTCTCTCGCTTGATATTACATAGGTATAGATATTGCCCGATTGAGAAGAAAGAACGGGGAGTTATTTTCTTCTTTCCTTTCGCAGCTTCTCGATTTTCTCGAGTATTAAACATCTTGATAAGCGCGGGGCGTGCGCGTTTTTAATTTACGACATTCAATAACTAGATAATTAAGTCGCCAATTAAATCTCTGTTAAAGTAAAGCGCACCTGAGATTAATTGGCAAATGAAGTTTTATTAGCTATTTACATTCTCGAAACTTATATTCGCCGTAGCTCTTTAATTTTCAATATTAAACAACTCTTCAACTCTAAACCTCGGGTTTGAAGAACGTCGACTTGAAACTTATCTCACTACTCTCTCTCTCTCTCTCTCTCTCTCCCTCCCTCCCTCCCCCCTTCCTTTCTCTCTCTTTCTGGGTCTTTCTCTTCGGAGAGACCATCCGGTGTAAAATACTTTTTATGAGTGTTCTTAGAAATTCGTTGAAAATACAGAAGCTACTCCTATTTTCTCTGATAACGTCGCCAAGATTAACGCGAGGGATAATATAAACATGAAAGGTCAGATAAGATCGCTCTTTCTTTTTTTTTCTGGTTTACTTCCTGAAAGGTAACTCGAACTTCCCGCGCGCTGTGTGTATGTGATAGCTCTGACATTATAAATCAGTCGATAATTAAAAGAGACTATCGACAGCGGTGGCGTCGGCGATAAACACGGCTTAATCCATTTCGTCGCCGGCCCAGTATATGGGAGTGGAAAAAAGGTCGTAGCCTTTCTAATTTAATCTGGCGAATGATTCCGTGATTCTCGAAGCCGGCGGCAACCCTTTCATTACTTACGTTCCCCACCCTCGCGCGGCGCGGCTCCTTGCTCGCGTTTCCCCCCTTGGCCACCCTCGTCGCGCGCGGGCGCCACCGTGAATCGGCGCAGAACACTAAATCAGCGACCGGTGTAATTTTTGTAATGGGAGGTGTGGCTTCGTAGGGGTGGCAGAACGCGTACCGCGGAGTGGGGGGTGCGACCGCGCGGAGGGGATACGCCATCCCTACGATGGCTCGCGTGTAGGTCGAATGGTAGGGACATCGTAGGGGTGATATTCTAGGGATATCCCGTTGAGAGAGAGACGCGCCACACCGGAGGTTAATCCTTCGCAGCTATTTCACGACCATCGACGATCGTTCATTACAACGATCCTCCTACCGAGCGCTTATACTAGTTTTACTGTCAGCTAATTCATCAGTTTATAATTAGCCCGTTTTCTGATAATTCACATATTCTGTAATATGTGATGCATGTTTCCTGTACTTTGTGTTATTTAACATGCGCATTTATCTGTCTCTATATTCCTCGAATAGAATATTAATTTGAATATATAATAAATCAACATGATTAGTGACGTGTAATTAAAAATAATTAGACGATAATATTTTATTAGTAGAATTTTTTGGTCCAATACATAGGTTACAAAATAGTATAATTTTTATATGATGTTTGCATATTTCAAAGATTTTTGCAGACATGACTACTGCAGACGTTTACTAAGAATTTCTCTCTCTCTCTCTCTGTCTCATGAAACACAAACTATCTGAATTATTTAATATCTTTCTAATGCATTGGCGAGAAGGTTATATCGATATTTTTAGCACGAAAAACATTGATGCCAGAAAAAGTGAAGAGCAAGAGCAATTTAATCGATCGTTGCTTTCTTGATTTAATCATTCGCTCTCTCTCTATTACCGCGTTATGTCATGTTGGCGATTAAATAGACGAGACGGAGTATCGATTCATTACGCATTCATTATGATAAACCGCCGATAATTGAATCCCTCGTTCAAATCGTGATTACGATCTCACTCGCGCTCGCCGTTCCCTTATCGAATCCTGGACAAAGTCGATTTTTACCCTCGACGGGCGTTAAATTAAAAAGAAACAAACCGGCAAGAGCGTGGACTACAATCGATATCCTCTCGCATTTGTCGTCGTTTTCGCGTCGTCTTCGTCGGGTGTCGTAAGCGGCACGTTTCTTCTCGACCCTTTCCCCGCCTCCCCCTCTTTCTGCCACGCTTGCTCGTTTGCCGGTGGAAATCGAGAGCTCATAACTCGTGTCCTAAACGCGCCGCTTAATCGACTGGAGTGCGGCCGCCGCCGCTATCCCGAATCGGGGTGCATCCGGCGTGATGCCGCGCGAGGGCTAAATTGTGCGGTAGAGCGCGGATGGTTGAAGGATCGACGCTCGCAATCGTGCGAGTCGGAGAATGAAGGAATACCAAGGGTGAGAGACGGAGAAAGTGCGAAGGAGAGAAAGAGAAAACGCGCGAGCGCGCGAGAGGGTAACGTGTCGTGGCTTGCTGGTGGTGGCATTCGCGACGCGGTGGGGAGAACACGTAGGGGTAGCGCGCGGCACCGCGAACCACGGAGTGGGGGTGACGGAGTGATGGGGTGGCTCGGCAACCGTTGGTAGGGGTTTATCACTCTCGGTAGCGTGCTGTGGCCACACGCGGCACTCGGCAGTTCACAGCCGACCGCTGAAGCGGTGGCCTCGTGCGATATTTTTGGTGGTCCGTCCGCGTTGCAACACACACGTTTTTGTGACAAACGTGTTCTGTCAATCGGGACAATTATATAAGGGGGTTGCGCGCGTAAGACAATTTGTAGAAAAACATTTGTCGCGAGGCGCTCTTGGGACCGCGCTAAAGAAATTCTTTGCAGATTGATCGATTGATCGATCGATCGATCGACCGACCGACAGAGTAAGACCGCGCGCGGATGGGGTTAGTGGCCGTTTCGTGCGTCTTGTGCAGTGCCACGTGATGCGAGGAGCTTAAGCGGCTGCTACTCGCACGAAGCCTTTGCCGTCTCTCAGCGATTGTTGCCAGGTGAGTGCGATTGGAGATTGCGATTAGATTAGCGCGCGCGCGAGAGAGAGAGAGAGAGAGTGAGTGAAAGAGAGAGAAAGAAAGATGGACGGATGGGAAATAGAATGAGACTTTGATGAGAACTTTAGATCGCGTCGAGATTTGATTAGGATCCTCTGTAAAGGATCGGAATCTAATTATTCAGCTCAGTGATAGATTGCGTTTACCGCGCGATATCAATCTCGATTCTCGCGATTCTTGTAACGTGATATTGTGCGAAATGTATTTTTGCGAGAGGATGCATATAAGAGTGGATGAGATGAGAGAAGAAACAAGAAAAAACTAAAAAAAAAAAGTGCTGATAAGCTCGTAACGTATATAGATGATGTATAAATGAACGTGCATTTGCTAAAGAAGTCGCGTGAGAGTCTCGCGTTAATTATAAACTGTCTTGCTTTTTAGCCCGGCAGATAAGCACGCGCTGGTATACTTGTGTGTGTATGTGTGTGTGTACAATCATTCACCCCCTTCTTGCACTTGCATCCCGCGCGAGTGTCCCATCTCTCATCGACCGACGCGACGTCTGTTCCAATTACCGGTGGCGTTTTAAGGCGATTCCGTTGTAGGGTTGCCGTTATCGACGCGGATTAACTGCATCCCTAGAAATGATTCGCATAGCTGCCCTTACTTCGTGATTCCTTTGTCCCGTCGAATCGTCGTAACGGCGCGATATTATCGCGACCAGAGTGCGCCGCACCGAGGCAACGCGATTAACTCCGAAAAAAAAAAAAAAAAAAAAAAAAAAAGAATTTATATAGCTTGCGTCCTCGATAAAATTATATTTATCTTATACCTCTCAAGTGTTATTTCGAGAAATTGAATTTGTTGCGACCACGTAAAATGTTTCCTTTTATCATCGATATCGCGTGTAATTAACGAACGAAGCAAAAATCGTTACAACGAAGTTTGCAATAATAGCTTTAGTGTTTTTTTAAACATAGATTGTTTTTACATACTTATAGATTAGTGCAAAAAACTTATTATTTTTGTGAACAACTATTTTATATATATATATATGAGTCGTTAATTTCGACAATTTGAATAAATCGAATATAAAACCTCGGTTTTAAATGGAGAGACGAAATAACTTTTGAAGAGCCGATATATGGCCATAAATTTCGATTGTATATAGTTCGAAACTTTGTTTAATTCTCTGTGTTTTTTAAGTTTTATTTTGACAAATACGAAACAAAAAAAGTTTTTTTTTTGTGCCACCCAACCAAATCCTTCAAGTTTAAAGAGAAAACTTGATTTATTTAAGACGATACAGACGCATCTCCTTATTGAACTGTCTTATAGCGAGAATTTCAGAGGGATGCCTTGAGATAACATAATGCACTATGTATGAATCGTTTTCGAGATATCGTCATCCAATATACAGGAGCGAGTCGCTTGTAGAAGCGCGTGACAAAGCTTTCACGAAAATTAGCGCTAGGTGCAATCTCGCAAGCGATTCATCGGAATGGCACGTTATTATATATAGCTCGGAATTTATTTCAAAGCCTATATTATGAGATAAGCAAACTATAAATACATCTTTTCCATACATACACACACACACATACATACAAACAAAATCTGCAATACGATTTATAAAAAGTAAAAAAAAAAAACTTAACCTTTTTTTCTAAAATATAACTTTCTTTTCTGAATCTTTCAAGATGGAATTAATTTTTCTGTTTATATTAGTTTTTAAGCTGAAATATATTTCACTGAGATGTGTTTCTAAAAAAATTTATATACCGCTAACAAGATCTTAGCGTAAAGAGCGTCCTCTATTTACTCAGCTAAAATTTAATTAGAAGCTTAATTAGAGCGAAATATCGAGCGTAGAACGTCAGAAGGCTTCACAGCCGATTAAGAAATTAAGAAGAAAATTCTAGTGGAGAAATGCAGCACGGAGGTTGTTTCGTTAAAAAGAGAAACCGGAAATACTACTATCTTCTTTAACATTTTTCTTTTTGAGCAACAGATAAGATACAGATGTATCCTCCTCCTTACGTGGGGTCACATAACGTGTTTTATTCCCATATGTTTGTCGGGTCTCGGTTAAAGTCGAAATAATGAAGCTAACTGTTCGCTCGGACGAGCATCCTATCCTGTTTCATGAAGATCTTAGTCTTCCTCTTCATCAACGTACCTGCTTCTTTCTCTCTCTTTCTCTCTCTTTTCTCTTTTTCCGTTTCTTCCTTCATCGTCTCGACGTCCCGCCAAAAGAGCGACTCAACTATCGGCCACCCGCGTGTACTCGTCCGTTTGAATGCCGATAATTGGCACTAGTTCCAACCGGCAGCTGGCTCGTTAGTCGGCCAGCTAAAGAGAATCACTTAATTATTTCGTTTGAAGTTCGCCTCCGATAGGAGGAGATAGGTAAGTACAGCTCGCTCGCGGATCACTCGTTGTGCGGATAAATCGAGAAAGCTGAAACGAGAAACGAACGAGAGATAGATAGATGGAGAAAGAGGAGGGGAGAAGAGAGACGTTTTCGAGACCAGGCGTTTGTTTCGCACCAACAAATTGCCGCGGCTAATTAGCCTCGCGGGCTAAAAGAGGAGCACCCGTGGATGTCAGACCCGTTATTTTACCGGTTTATTACCGCGACTACTCTCTCCGTTTCTAAATCAAAAGTGAGCCATTATCGTCTCTCGCCCCATTATTTCGAAAAATTCCTTCACCGTTGGCCTATCTGTCATAGAAACGGATCGAGTTATTATCGGTTCTCGATACGGCGATATTTTCTTTTTCCCCACACACACATTTACACACAAACTAGTTGGTATTGTAATTATCTTAATAGTGTCTGCGTATGAAAAAAAAATGATGGTTATAACACAAAAAAATTTTGCAATACAAGTAGTTTTTTTTTATAGCGTTATAAGTAGAGTTGAAAACACATGACGTAATGTAAATAAAAATCTATTTGTGTATGTGTGTGCGTGTATCATAATAGTATGACTGATGAAATAAGTCTCGAAACTAATATTCGTTCGAAAAGTAAAAGTCTCCCCTTCCTCTCCCCCCTCTTCTTTCTCTCTTTCTCTGCTTCACCAAAACAGGCGTCTCTCACAACCGCGTTTTCTCATTTCCTGGACATTATAGCGTGTTAGCAGGGGCTGCTGCTATAATTTAATAACACCGGGGCGCGCGCGTAATGCCTTTCGACACGAGTCAGCGATAATTCCGCGGCGAATGTCCAATAAAAAGCCACTTTGCCCGATCGAAATATCAAATGTAATCCTCTTAAGTCGGCATCGCCGAACGTGTATCTCGCGAGCTGACCATCGCGCCTTGTCTTCCTTCCCTCCGCGCGCTTCGAACCCCCGGTAACTTTCCCGGCCTATCAACCCATTCCGAAACTCTATCTCTGTCCGTCTCGGTGAGCTACTAACTTTTACTTCCCCTCTCTTTTGATAGCCTCACTTCTCTTGTCCCTTTCTCTCTACTTCACTTCCATTCTACTTTCTCTCTCTCCTCTCTATCGTGTTCCTTAGGTCGGAGGGGTGCTTTTACGGCGATTGAAGTTTCTCGTGGGTCCTTGGGCAAACCGCCAGGTGGCAGTGCCGCGTCCTTCTGGGCGTCGGCCCCGATGTCCTTTATCCGTGAGATTTTTCTTCGAACCGAACGCGAACGGCCGAGGCAAGAGGAGGGGAAGGGGGAGAAGTTGTGTGTACTTAGGATATCGCACGTGCCGCTCTGGAATATCTTTGTGCCGAGTATGTTGGAATGGAGGATATACAGAGGGTCGAAAACTGAATCTGATTTTCGGAAATAGCTTCGGTAACCGGAGTCACATTGCCCCGGCGTTGTGTGTTTCAAACTGTAACAAAGTAAAGAAACAGTTTTTGAACGATATGGAAAGTATCGATATATATAGGACTCTCTCTCTCGGAGTTACGATAATTCGGAGATCGCAAATTCGGTCCGGGGCGCGGGGAAACATACATACGGACGTTGCTGTGGCGGGAATTCTGCAACATTCTTTTTATCGATCGTTAAAAGTTTCATTGGTTCACGACTGGCTCCTTTGGTGCGCGACGCTATTGAGCACCTCGTACAATTAGCTCCTCTCATTAAAGAACCATTAGCAGTGCCACCGAATGCCGAGCGATGCTGAATAATTAGCATTCGACCGAAATCGATTTGTTAATTAATAAAGCGCTAACGTTCGCCATACTAATAATACCGATCAACAATTGAATAGAAAGCGCGTTCATTAACTCCGCGGCGCGGCCAGCTAAACTGCGGCGCGTCGGATCGGCTCGATATCGAATAATCGAATTCGTTACGGTGCTTCGCGAAAATTCGCTTCGAGCGATCAGCAACCATATCGACGTAAATGACAACATAAACGACGTTATTTACAAAAGAAAAGAAAAAGCAACGATGAAGAAAAAAGAAAACCTTATTTTATCGTTGCAACTCTTTTTTTTTTTATCTCCTCGTGTTTTCTCTTTTTCTCGTTTTCTGCTCGCCTTCCTTTTACCACTCTCCCCTTTCTTACTCGGGCAGCGGGACTTCGTGCCGCGAATTTTCCTCTCAACCCTCGCGGAAAGGAAGCCCGAAGGAAAGTTCCTTTACCAACTCGTTCGCCGCTCTGGCGGGTTAGCGGCTATTGGCCAGGATCTTTCGATTATCAAGACCATCCATACCTACCGCCTTAGCTGGCCCGGCTCCATTGTCTTCTCGGCTCTTTCAATTAATGTTTTGATTGATTTCGGACCTTCTCCTTGGCTTGGAGAACGACCCTTCCTCACGGTCGACGCGCCCTATCTGCTCTCTCTCTCTCTCTCTCTCTTTCTCTCGCGCGCACTCTTCACCGGCAATACTCAAGTTGGTTCCCCATAATCGGCATTCCGCGGAAGACGGAGCGCAGGAACGTGAGAATTTCGCGCGTTAATATGAAAGAAGGATATTGCATCTTCGTTGCTTCCTTCGTGCCACGCTATATAACTCTTGTAATATAATCGCTCGATTTCGTTCAAAGTAGATAAGCTGTCGGAAAAAACTCTATGTGTTCCTATGAAAATGTAAATCTCAATTGTTTCTGCTTCTTTTTTTAAACTGTGTAATACGCACACATATATGTCTATAAAAATAAAACATACGCTACAAGTCCCAAAGTTTGTTGTGCAAAACTTCGATAAGGCGAAGATTGAATAGCGCATTAGAGAGTTAACGATTCTAAAAAGCTAATTGCGGTCTCGAGCTTGGATTACCAGAGATTTTCCTCTTCCGGAATACTACGTGCCGGAGATAAATTCTACTCCTTAGAAGAGAAGATGCGCGCCGCGGGGGGTTGCGCTACGTACGAGGAACGCGCGCGACGTCGCGCCAAACGCTCGACATCGTCCTCGCTCGGGATAGCGCCGGGTTGGCTGTTGGTAGACGACGGGAACCCCTCTCCCTCCTCTCTTCCACGAATCGGTGTTATACCGGTGGCTGTTTTATTGCGAGATTTGCGGCGTGGCCTCCCCGTGTAACAAGACTTACTGAGATCTTAATAGAATCTGAGACTACACACACACACACACACACACACACACACACACACACACACACACACACACACACACACACACA
>QVNZ01010156.1:0-13238 GCA_014825645.1 Pseudomyrmex dendroicus | reverse complement strand
CGCGCGCGCTTACGTATCACATGCCGCGATGAACACGCTCCACATACGTACGCGCAAAAAGGTAAAAAGAAGAAAAAAAGAAGAAGAAGAAGAAGGAAAATCCTGCAGCGCACGAAAGATTGGCTGAGTTCACATTTAGCTTCCTGCGGGAAGTTTCTAGAGTTGTGTATACGTGAAATGTAGCGAGCGGCGGAGGTGTATTGACAATTCATTATACGATATCAAACTTGAAGTGTCAGCCCCTGTCGTTTAGCAAATACGGTATCACACGAGCGGACACAACGTTGCGACGGACATAATGTTGACGACAAACTACGAGACAAGACTTCATACAAGCGTTTGCTCGTCGCGCGATACATATGTTTTGAATAAAGTTTTTTTTTTTTTTCATCGCCGTTACACACGTTAAAATAACATTTATCTTATACAATTGTTCTCAGTTTTTTTTTTTTTTTTTTTTTGTACAACTGATATTGACATAAACTATATGTGCGGCGCTTTTTATATCTATATCTAGTCCTCGTACATTTTTGCCCTGAAATTTTCTTTCTGCCTTTTCCCGAGGCTTGTCGGGAGCGGCGACCGCGACGACACGACGAATCCAGTAAATCGATTTTATGCAAATATCTTGTCTTGTTTTTATTTTCGCTGTCTATGGCGGCGCAAGACAGCGGCCCCCCGTCGGTTTTCTCATGATCGTAAGAACGCCGATCGTTCGAGGAATGCGCGAACGTTCTTTCCTCCCCGTTTGCTTCCGCGTTTCGCGATATGTACGTGTGCATGTACGCGCCAACACGTCGTCGCTCCTTTAAAGTTTCGCCGATTGCATCTTGACGGCAATTTTCCCGGCCGCGGCCAAATTGACTTAAGCTCCGCTATATGAAATTGCAAACACGAATCGGTCCGGAATTGTAATCGCGTTGTACGCACATACAGCGTCTTCTAAATGGAAACCGCGGTAATAATATCGATAAAGTGGAGAGAAACACACTCGACGCGAGTAAGTGCGGCTTAATGGACGCGGCTGTACTTTGCGCGGCAACTGCGCGGACACACGCCAACCGGGACTTAATTCTCCTTTTCTTTTTCTTCGATCGCTATCCCATTTCGTTCCGCGGAAAAGGAAGACAATATATTTGTCAAATTACCGGAATTTATTTTTCGACCGACTTATTTTTCGCACGTGATCTGCTTCTTTTTGCGGAAAAACAAAAATAATGCTCATATTTTCGAAAAACTGGCTGCTAATAATATACGTACGCGCATTCGGCACGAGTATTTTCAGTTGTGAAAAAAAAAAAAACGCACATCTCGCGTGCACACACACGTCGCATCATCCGGCGGAAATAAACATATCGAGTTCATCGCGTTGTCGGCTGCTCTCGCGAAAAAATATTTTCGTTTAACGCACCGGATCGCCGGCGCCGCGCGCGTCCCATTTTAATCTTCCATTTTTCGTTGACTCCGCTTGTTTCGCGAGTAAACACCCGCGCTCCAGTCCGCTCTATCGATTCCATTACGTCCGAAATAACACGGATTTACGTTGCGCGTCGCCGTCATAATGTTATCCCTGGCCGATGCTCCGGCAGAGCGTCCGGTCGCCGGAGATAAACCCAACTCTTTTTTTTCGACGACTGACGCACGTCGTTCGTGTAATTGAGACATAAAAGCTCTGATTGACCGGCCGCGGCGCACGAGCTGCACGCGGAAGTAGCCCCGATTTCGTCTTTTTTTTTCTCCCATTGTAGCGCGTTCCGCTATTCATCGGCCACCGCTATTCTCCTCGTCGAAATTCGCGAGACAGAGACAATCGTCAATGAAGCCGCATCCGGCTGTCAATGACCGCTTTACGATCTCGTTCGGAAATTACAAAAGTCCGCGTTGCTCTGCTCCGGAGAGAGAGAGAGAGAGAGAGAGAGAGAGCAGCAACGGGGAACAACGCGATGCGCAAATTTTAGACGAGGTTTTCTCAACGCGTCTCTTCTATTTTTTACATCCTCGCGAAAGGCCGGCTGGCAGCACGTAATCTCCATTATCGTAGAGAGACGTCGGAGACGTTTGGGAAATCTGCGAGCGAAGAGCGAATTTTTCACGGGATACAGACAAGTCATATCCACTCGCATTACGCCGATCGCAAAATCGACAAAGAGAAAAATCCACCGCGCGCCGAGTCATTTTCACGGAAATCCTGTTGCACCGGCCATTAACCGTTTGCATATAAGATCGATCCCCACAGACACGTGTCAGTCGCGCCGATAGACAAAAAAAAATCTGCAAATATGCGAAACGCTTTTTTCTTTCTCGCAAAAATAAAGCTTCGATAATCGTCGGAAAAGCTCTGATTCTCATAAGTGTTTTTTTTTCTTCGATTCACGCGTAATAAATCCCAAGAGAAACTGAAATATATTCAAGTTGCCGTTTCCGCTTCGATCGAGCGAAAAAAAATTCTCAGACTCTCTCCTTTACTCATGGGATAAATTTTACTCGAAACTACGTTGCGCTACGGGTGGTTTGTTTTTCGGGACGACGCGGGCCGTTCCTCCTAGTTGTGTCTTCTTCCAACTCCTTCATTCTTCTCCCTTAGATCTGTAGTCTTATCGTTATCCCGGGACCGGCCACGTTCGTCGAATGCGAAAACAAGGAGCGGCATTCCGACCCCGATAGGGAGACCCGTGGGACAAGCAAAATAACGGCGGGAAGCGAGCGATGGGCAACGCGCGCGAAAGAAAAGGACCTTCGCTTTCGTTCGTAGGTAAGGGACGATAAGAAGCAAAGTATTACGAAGGATTAAGCGTGTTATGCATTTAAAGATCCCCCCCGGCGGTAACTCGTCTCTCTCGTCTGGTCTCAGTTTTATCCGCTTCTAATCTGAAAGAAGACACCGTCTCTCTACTTCGTCCTTCTCTCTCTTTTCTCGTTCTCTCCTTCTTCTCACCCTCCTGTCTGTCCCTTCTCGTGGCCACGATTAACTCCGAGGGAAAAGCTGATTTACAAACAAATCTCCGCGCTTCTCGTCACACTCGTAACCTCCGCTGTTTGCGACTTGTTTCGCACAAAAATAAAAAAATAAAGAAACAAAAAAAAAAAAACGAAATGTACGTGAGATATTTCGTCGATATTACTTTTTGCGCAAATCTGTAATCGATTGACTTAGTGAAGCTCAACACTGACACTTGATTGGCTGCGAGTCGATAACGATATGACCTGTTTCATTAACGTCAGCCGCGTGAAATCAACGACCGATGTCGTATTGCAGTATCGGCAACCAATATTCAGACCTTTTATTGGCGAGAAACGTATAAAATATATATGTGCGTGGAGTCTCGTCGAGAGACTTCGTAGTGTCGGGCTGACAAGAAATTTAGCGATCTATTGGCAACTCTCAGATCACAATCAAGAAAACGAATTATACATGCTTACGTAAAAAATGTAACTCTTAAAAGCTATCATGCGAATTTCGTTTTAATATTAAAAAAAAAAAAAAAAACGTAACCATTGGCAACATTATTTTTCACGCTATTATTCACACGATCGAACGTTTTTGACGACATTTTTTATTTCTAAAATAAAAAAAAATATACATTAGGGTAAAATCTCACTCGTGACACATAACATTAACGTGACTTTGTACGGTAGCTTTTAAGAGTCAAAGATAATTACTTTGCAGAAAAAAGTTTTTTATCATTTAAAAAAAATGTATTTCTTTAAAACGCTCCCGTTTCGAATGAATATCGCACGTTTATTTTTCTCGCTGCATTTTAGCGACAGCTCGCGCTGAAACACCTCGCATGTTCTCGTTTAGAGAACACGCTTATCAGACTTGAACGTTCTAAGTAGGAAATACGCTTTAACGGTTATAAAAGTATATCAGATTGCATTTCATTAGAGACGGCGGTAGCAGCGGCACCGGCAACAGCAGCAGCAGCAGCAACAGTCACTCTCTCGTGCAAAACTCTCGGCTCGGAACTACGAGCGATGAGAACGAATGTTTTAAACTGGAAATTATGCCTCTCGCTCTCCCTCTATTCTAACGAGCTACGAGCGAAACACTACGTTTTCTGAGCCCTGGATTTTCCTTCCCGCTCGCCCGACCACCGCGGCGCCGTCTCTCGCTCGCGCTCGCCTGGACGACCGGAAACGGAAGCTCGTCCGGGAGTTTCTGGGCGCTCATTAATTTTCATGGCGGCGACGTAGAGAATGCGCTAAAGCAAAGCGATGTGGGCGGTCGTCTCTAACCCACGAAAAGTCGCTAGTCGATAAATTTTCTCGGATATGCCGCCGTTAATTCGACAACGGGATAAATTCTAATATAACTCCGAGCACGTCGGTCTCTCGCAAATTGTCGCATCTACTTTTTTGTAATATAGCCAATTACGAAAAGTCGATATTGTTTTGTCTTATTTTTCTCCACGACACGAATTTGTAAGATATTTTTAAACATCGCAAGTTAAAAATTCATTCACACATTTGACATTTAAACGTTTGACAACTTTGCATAAATAAATTTCGTTTGTCCTTACGAGAAAAAAAACTTGACTGGAATGTTGAATAAATAGTTGAATAAATAGTTGAATAAGAACTGACAAGTTATACTATTTAAATATAATGTCAGATATATGTCAGACGCGACGCGACGTTGTACTTTCTGAATGTTCTTTCAGAATTTATTTCCGCGCGTTTCTAACATACATAATTAAAACGTAAGATGTAGATGTGTCTGTTTAAACATTATGAAAAGAATAACTATCGAGTTATCAGCCGAGATTAAGCTTAAGTAGATTTGCCGACAAGATTTCCCTCTTATCCGCCACTTTCGTGGAACAGCTGTGACTCGCAAAGTCATCCGGAAAAGTCGAATGCGCGCGATCTTTTCATCCTCTTTATTCTTATATATTTTCATCGCCTTTCTTCGGAGCCACTGAATTTTTCTGCGCGCGTTATTTTTCTTTTCTCAAAAAAAAAAAAAAAAAAATAAATAAATAAATAAATAATATTCTGAGAAACACAGCGCACAACGAAACTCAAATAAAGAAAACGTACGTAATTAATAGCCCTGTATGTCGCCAATTGCATATTTAAAAGAATTACGTTTCGAAAGCGCGACTGCAATAAAATAAAAAAACAAAACCGACGAAAAATTACAGAAGTGGAAATTACGCATTTGAATGCGCCAAGAACAAAATTACCTTTATTTCTCCTATTTCCCGCCATTCTCGGACCATCGCGAGTGCGACGCTTTTTCCGCCGACTGTCCGGGCTCGTTGCCATCAAAGCGGGCGGGAACGGTAATGCTCTAAAGTTCAATTACCGAACTCGATCGGGGATGGTGTGAGGCGTATGTGTGCGACGCGCAAAAGTTTCGCGTTATAAAGCGACTCGACAACACGACGCGATCGAAACTTTCGGAACAGGATAAGTTTCATACGGACAACGGAAACAGGTGGTGAGAAACACGCAGGCCAAAAGGACACAGGGCCTAACCTGAGCAACCCGCAACCCGTCGATGCGGACGGCGCATTTTCCAACCACCCTCCCCGTTCTTCTTTCTTTCAAACCTCGTATCCGTTCGAGTCTCATGACTGCCGCGGGCATCGAGATGGTCGTCTCGAGAAATTAAAGTTACAATTGCGACGGACCCGCTCTTTCAGCTGTACCATCTGCTGACGCCCCCGGAGACGGGACCTCGTTCATCCTCTTCGTCCGTGACGAGAAAAACCAACCGCACATTGTTCTCCATCCACGTGAAATACATCCGAATGTCCGCGTGGAGAACAGCTACTGCTAACCGCCGTAATAAATGATCGTAATAACGATTTTGTATGTCGTCATCAATCAACACCGATCGCGGCGCCGCGATTAAGTCGCTTATTAAGTTGCAGACGCGATTTATGAGGGGAAGAGTTCAAATACGATGGCAGATATGCAATCGAAATACATGGGCGAGTCATTAGCGCGACCCTTTGAACATTGTAACGATCCGGATTGCAACTCTCTTGTTTCGCTCAAGGCGTTTGGCTTACGCGAAGCATTGAATTTCGTCCCTATACGAGGCGATGCATTTATCGGAACGGCGTTCGACCGGTTTTATTCCCTTCCCCAGAACGTTCCACCCGCGCTCTTGTGTTCCGGCGTGTTATCGCGATAGTTCCTCTTGGCACCTCGCCATCGGTCGATCAACGCGCCGTGGCTGGCAACACTTGCTTCGGAGAGACCTCTCTTGCGCTTACATGGTCGCCCCCCGTATTCTCCGCGCGAAATAAAATCGCGAAACTCTGACCTCTTTTTATAGTTTCCTTATCGAGCTCGCTTTTGTTCGGTAAGCGAAACAGGTTAAGGCCGATATTATATCCTTATATCACACTGTTTGTTGAAGCGTCTATGGCGTCTATAGCCGTCGTCGATCGACGAACAGACGCGCATCGATCAACATTGGCGGCTTTAAGGTAATATTTGCACAACGCAAAATGTTTATTTATCCGAGGCGCCCTCTCTCTTCCAAAGTCATCCATCATCGCGCAGATACGCAGAACCGATTATGCAGAACCCCGCAATGCCCGGGATTTGTACGTACGCGCGGGACACATGAAACGTGAGAAACCATATATTCTATCTACATACATACCTACAAGCGTACATAAGCGCGGACATTGCGCGCGCGCGCGCGTGCGCGTGTACACAGAATTAACATTAATATTTATGTTTGCGTAATAAACGGATTGACAAACGAGGGCGCAGGAACGAAACGCGCCGGCTGTCGTTGTTCGCGCCCGCCCGCGCGTTTCTACGGGCGGGTAATTGTCTCGCGAGAAAATGAAGTAATTCGGAAACAATGTGACATTTGAAGTGTGCAACGATTGTAAGTTATGCCGAGAAAATTGCGCACACGCAGAGTTATATCTGCGAGATGAATTCAAGCGAGAGAGAAGAGAGAGAGAGAGAGAGATTAATTTTCGTGAGAAATCTCGGCAGAAAGAAAGACAGAAAGAGAGAGAGAGAGAGAGAGAGAGAGAGAGGAAGAGAGAGAGAACAAAATCTCGTGGCGTCGCAAAAATGATATTACGCTTGTTATCATTAACGCGACATTAACTGATGGCTGAAACAGGCGAACGTTTCCGATGCCACTTTTTCGAGAGAGAATAAATTATTAATTTAACAAAAATATTTATAATACGCAAAATGGCTGAAAATTGCTAGAAATACGATATCAGAATCGCCAATGCAAAATACATGATATTAATATTACATTAATGTGTTACGCTCTGATATACCTACATATATATATATATATATATATATATATATATATATTATATCTACGTATTAGTCAACATTCGCAAATTCAGAGTGTCTCGTTTCGTACATATTAAATGACGGCGGCAACAAATGTGAAAAACTTTGGATAGTTTTTAATTTAGAGAACAATCGTTTCCCTAATAATACGCGCAACCGTGTTATTTTTATTTTGCAGCACGAAAGAAGTTTCAAATAATCTAGTCTCAGTCGCGATTGTTTGCTATTGCAACGAAAAGTTTCGAGCTTACAAATGTTCCTGCTTATACAGTTATCGCCGCGCGGATGTTTTCTCGCGTCGCACGAGAAAATGTAAAGAAAAAACGCAAGAAATGTATAATTAATAACAAAAATTAATACGCGCAATGTGTGGCACAAGTTAATTTTACGATCAATATTCTTTCGCGCGTGCGGAGCAAGGCTAACAAGCGAAGCTATTGAAGCTCCTGATATACACAATGAACAATCAATGACGGCACAAAAGCTTCAGATTACATTACCGTCATCAATGGTTCCTATGTACATATTATATATTTTATATTATATTCGTATTTAATCAGCCTCCGTCATGCATCGTCATTATGTTTTCATTACGTATCTCACATATAATGCTCATCATTATAACGGCTATATTTTTCATGAGCCATTAATGTTGTTTTACGTAATTATTTAGAATATTATTATATATTTAACAATGAGCGCAACAACATCAGTTTATTTATATCGAAAATATTTCTCTCTACGAAATGTAGTTCATTCATTTTCGTTAAAAAAAAAAATGTAAACAATTACACGAACTATAACCAATCAAATGTTAAAGTCAAATGTTCCCAAGTTTGTGTTTTTTTTTTTTTTTCGGATTTTAATTTGTGCTTGTACGACGCGATATCGCGATTTCGTCTCACGCGAGATATTTTCGCTACAATGAGAGTTCATTATAATAATTATCGATTAGAAATTTTCACGACGGAATTCGATTAACCTTCTCGATCAACGAGATTGCTATTATGTGTGCGCGCGCGATATATATGCTGCAGAATTTTATTGAAGTAAAATTATGTCGTGTTAAACTGAAAATCACTTCAAAAAAAGACAATTATGACACTATGTGTATCGTCTAAGTGCGAGGAATATTTATTCCGACATCGATTTCAAAATCGAACGCGCTGCGAATAATTGACGGTGTCACAAAGTGTCGCAAAACAAAACAAAACAAAAAAAAAAACAAATAAACACGGATGCGATAGTTTTATACGTGGCATGACAACACTATCAGGTTCCTTTATGCGCGTATATACATCTATATCTATACATACATATATATATATATATGTATATACATGGCGGCCATATAAATTTGCCGACCGGCCCATTTACACCGTCGAAACACGATACGAGACCGGGGCCGCGCGGCAGAAGCGATTCCATTTCCATTTCCACGAGCGAAGTATATTGCTACGAATGCACGTTTACTTCGAGGCATCCCCCGGTCGCGCGTATGCTCCTATATACGTCTATATATGTATATATATGTGTGTGTGTACACGGAACATATAAGATAAAGAATGGACCAAGCCGCATACGTTTTACATCCATTATGAGCGACGCTTCTTCCCCGCAGACGGGAGAAAGAGCGAGCGAGAGAAAGACGCGGACTTAGAGAGTATATCTAATGTATACCTAACGATATACGCAATTCTCCGCATATGTGCGCGCGCGCGTCTATGAGAGAGCAAAGGTCGATGTGCATTACACCAGGCGCGGCGAATGTCAGATTCGCGTCGTCGACCGCAAGTATCCCGCAAACGGATGTCCGAAATTTTCTGCACAGATAGAAAGAGAGAGAGAACATCTTTTTTCCTCATAGTTTCTTTTTCAAGACTATATCTCTTCGAATGTATCGTAGTTCGGATAATATATGATCACACGTCGCATTTGGACACACACACACACATAATTTAATGGAGGTATGTTTTATGAACGATACAATCCCTCCGGAGTCACCTTTCTTCTATCCTACACTTATATATACTTTCTATCGCGTATAAACGTAGCGCGCTCGCCGAAAGT
The DNA here is from genome assembly GCA_014825645.1 of Pseudomyrmex dendroicus. Lineage (NCBI taxonomy): Eukaryota > Metazoa > Arthropoda > Insecta > Hymenoptera > Formicidae > Pseudomyrmex > Pseudomyrmex dendroicus. The sequence goes on along the minus strand of QVNZ01010156.1, from coordinate 3,878 downwards.
GAATGCGATGCTTAAGTTGCGACCGAACGGCAAAAGGAGTGGGGGAATGTGTATAAAGAAAAATGAGAAGGGAGGACCACCACAGCGCGGGCACGCAAATTGAATACGGAAAAGTTGGAGGAAAAACTTATGAGAATTGCCGCGTCTCGGGGACGTAACCGTGAATACGAATGGGCACGCGCGGCCATTTCTACACACTTTCGATTCCGGGGAAAGGAAGGTCGGATCGATGACGACGAACGTCGGAATGACGGGAGAGAGCATTTTCCCATTACATCGGGGGACGCACACACCGGGGACACGTTGCGATATTCATGAGAAAAATTTAAAAGTACCTCGGCCGACTCTCTATTAGTTCCTCGGAAAAACTTCAAACGACTTCGGCAAACGAAGAGAATCAAGAGAGAGAGAGAGAGAGAGAGAGAGAGAGAGAGAGAGAGAATAATAATAATAATAATTATAATAAACGCAAAAAATGCAATTTTCGTAATCGTTTGCGCGCGAACCGCACGCGATTTTCTTGACGCAACAATTCGAATTACGCGGCGAATTAGACGCAAGAAAGGAAAGAGAGGAAGGGAGACGCACCAGGTGTTCTGCAATATTTACGGAACGGAATGAAGTCGCTTCCGCAAAAGCAGACGCGCGCATTCTGATTTCTGAGTGCACTGTTATGCTCACGCTAAGAAACACCTCGAGTCGCGCGCTCACTGGCTAAGAAACCTTAAAGCGTGTGTGATCGTCGCCTTTTGTGCTCCCTCTCTCTTTCTGAGAGCACTCGGCGCATTGCGCTCTGAGTAATTATGTTTTATGCAAAGGAAAAGCGTGGCACAGCCTACACCCTCGCGCCTGTGAAAAGGCAAGCTTCGCAAAGAAGCACACTAACGTCTAAGCACCGGCGCCGCAGCGAAGGAATGACTGTTCTCGCGTTACCATTTATCAAAGCTACTACTACGTGTCTATCGCACCGCATAGCGCAAATGTTCGTTCCGTTGTAAGAAATTCCGAACGAGCGAAAAGCTCGTTGCATCGTTGAAAAGCGCATCGAAGAGCGCAAAATATCCGCACGCGAAATAACATTTACTGCAAATCGCGAGAATCTCTTCGGGTGGAAAAGATGATGCTTTTTCATTCAATTCAAAGTGTGACGTTTGACGTTTCGATGTACTCGCATTTACAATTTTCCAAGCCCGCGCAAAAACGAGTTATTGTATTATTCAATCGCGAGCTATATTACTTGGGCTTCGTATTTATATTATATATGCGCGAACTTTGTGTCACACGTCAAATTTACGCGACCGCGTCTTTCATATTCGCCCGAAAAATCACGTGACGTGAAGATTTTCGAGAGATGAAACGGCGTTAGTAAACTAACGCACGCGAATTGCAACGACGCGCGAACGACAGTGTATTAATCCCCTCGTTACTCTTTTGCGTGGGCGCGAGCGAGAAAAAGAACTCGAACAAACGCGGCATCGCTTAATGAACGTCATGGCTGATTGACATTTAATTCTCGCAAGAATTTCTCTCCTTTGAACGGCGGCGGATGTGGGAAAGGGGCCAATCTCGGTCGCGCAAAAAGCTAATTGCTTCTCCGCTATCCCTTCGCGCGCGCACACTCGGCTCGCGGAGTCGATAATTAAAACCACTTTTTGGAGTTAGGAATTCAATCGAACTATCGCGCGCCGCACGAATGACAAACACCTAATCACTTTGATGGTGCGTCAGTATTCCGCGTACCGACCTGTTTACAAACTCACGACGACGACGCTGCTCGTCAGAAGTGTATGGTAATCGAGCTCTTTCCGCCAAGCAAAACGTAAATTGTCCCGATATATACGCGCATTTGCGATCTTTGTCTTTCTCCGTAGCGATAAAATGCTGTACAGATATATTGGATATACGTGTATAATAGATATATACATATGTAATAATTTTATTCTCTCTTACTTTTCTGTTAATAACAATCGACTTTTTGTATGCATATATGTATATATATATATCTTTTCTAATTTATATTGGATTATATTGTATATTAAATTGTGTATCTATAATATAAATTTAAATATATGGATATGTAAATTATAATATAAAACTATGATATATAAATTTAAATTGTTGTATAAAGTAAATTGTTGTAAAGTAAATTTAAATTGTTGTAAAATAAATTTAAAGTGTTATTATATAAAGTAAATTCACAAATTGTTGTACACTATAAATTTATACTGAATTAATACTAAACTTTTGAAATGTTTAACTGTGATGCGTCCTTAAATGCATTCTACGTAACACTGACCTGTTTAGCCAACTCTCAGTACGCTGCCAAGCACAAACCATGTACTTGAGGGCAGATAGTATCGGTTGTAAACTCGATATCTCTCGCGAGAGGAAGTTGCGCCGGATTGGTAACTTGAAGCAAATCACAGTGGAGAATTTCAACATCGGTTACGCGAAATGTGTCAAAAATACAATTGAACGCGCAATCTTTTAATTTTAATATATTTTTACAATCTGTTAATTTTAAATCCTTCTCGTGAGAAAACACACGAGAGAGAGAGAAAACCTTCAATATAATAAATTCAATAGTGAGAGAAATCGAGTAATATTCACGGATCAGAAAATGGTGAGGACTCAGAAGAGAACTCAATTAAAATAAATTATCAAATAGCAAATTTGATTCTCGTTTCAAATTAATGTAATCATCGATGATGACTTTAAATAAATAGTGCTGTATAAAATATCGCGTGTATATGTAATTAATTTATTGTATAAATATGTTCTTATTTGAGTATGGAAATATATAAATCAATATTGTATAAAGATAAGCGAAATTATCCTCGACGCCGAGCTAATCTTTTTTTTTTTTTTTTTTTATTATTTCGCGATTTTAACCGCTTTCTTCTTCTCTCTTACCGTCACTCTTATCTTGACTGCGGTTGATGGATTCGAGGGTCTGAATATTTACGCGGAAATAGGTCGGTCTCGAAAATAGCTGGCTGCACGGAGATAACGTCGGGAGTTAACAGCGTCGCCAATGAGCGTAAGCTGTGACAATATACGGGAGCGACAAGTGCATCATCGATGTTAATCGTTATTACACGTATAAGGTGCGGTAAGAGGTCGTCTTCGTACTTGATCGCTGTTATCCGCCCTCTTTCCCTTCCCTTCCTCGCCTTCACGACGCGGCATTCCATCGAAGAGACATGACTCGAATTCCTGAAGGATCCACCCGCTCGCAAGTTGCCTCGTAAAACGACAACGGAACGGCACGTTGTACGATGATTTATAAAGCAACTTTCTCGCGCTCAGGTAACGCGTAGCTCCGGACGATTATTCCAGTTCGACACGACGAAATTCTGCACGAATCTGTTTACGACAATGCTCACGTACTTCTATAATATTATGCAAAATTCTCGTCTTTTACGGAATTTTATCAAGTATCGTGTAACAGACCGATTAAAGTTGCAGCCGTTGAATGAGAGAAGCAGAAGAACAAAAATAAAAATTTTGTTTTATTTGTAGAAATGTTTTCGGCATTATCAAATCGCGCATAAAACATCTTTTTGGATATTTTTATTCTTCGTTTTCAGACATTTCTATTTTTTTCAGAACTTAATTTTTATAAGATCCATAATATTGTATGAGTTTCTTTTCGCTGTTTGGTTTAGAGAAAGAGAGAGAGAGAGAGAGAGAGAGAGAGAGAGAAAGAGAAACAGAGAGACAGTCTTTTATAGAATTTTATCAAGTATCGTGTAACAGATACAAGTTGATTAAAGTTGCAGCCGTTGGATGAGAGAAGCAGAAGAACAAAAATAAAAATTTTGTTTTATTTGTAGAAATGTTTTCGGCATTATCAAATCGCGCATAAAACATCTTTT
>QVNZ01010153.1:0-13455 GCA_014825645.1 Pseudomyrmex dendroicus | reverse complement strand
AATAATGATAATAATGATAATAATGATAATAATGATAATAATGATAATAATGATAATAATGATAATAATGATAATAATAATAATAATAAATAATGCGGGATATAGAAAAAATGAAAGAGAAAAGACCTTTTTTTTTGTTTATTCGGATATAATATAATTTATAATGTTCTCTCGTCATCAAAGACAAGCTGATATATTATTGCATTGTTTTGTCGACTTGTACAAGTTATTTTGACAAATTTTTTACATTCCGTTCTACATTTCATAATTAAAACTATGTGCACTTCGATTCTTTGTGTTGTGTCTGTCTTCTTTGATAATTCTTTCACTACCTTTAATTAATTAATTAACAATTATGATGAGATAAGCGGCAAAGAACTCGGAAAAGAACGAAGCAACCCGGTTAAAAATGAGTCGGACGAGCGAGTCGCTTTTGTAAAAGCGAAACTCGTCGAAGAGAGTCGTCTTTTATTGGAATTAAATAATTTAATGCGCCGCGTAATTCCACAAGCTCTTCCCGGAAAGTCCCGGCAAGATCTGTTCAGCATCTAAATTGAAACTTCGGCCTTCGATATCCTTTCGCAATGTAACAAAATAATGCGCATTGTTGAATTAAATTTCAAACGCGCGCGCGCGTTTTCGACGCTTTTCTCACTGTGTCGCAATTCCATTTTCTTGTTTTGTTTGTTCGGCACTTTCATATAATCCGATTAAAATCTTATGTAATTTTTCGACTGCTGTGCAAAGCGTCTAAACAATCGGTCTTTTATGGTAATATTTGGAGCGTAAAAGGATTTTGATATTACACTTGGTATTAATTTGTGTGTGTGTGTGTTGTCCAGTCGTTTATTATTTTTCTACTTACTCGTAAGTGAAATGCTTTAATTTTACTCTATTGGCGAGCGTTCTACACACACACATTTTCCATTTCGATGATAAATTTTCCGCAAGTTCTCGCGAAGCTTGTCATTTTCACGATGACATACAATACACAATGTATTATGCATTCTTGCAAAATCTTCCGAGAACAAGTCTCGTCTTGAAAAATTGAAACACAATTCATGGCTATTCATTCGCGTCTGTCCGAGATGTTTTCCTTCGCGTTCGCGGTGCATGCGAGGCAATCGATTTTTCCGGTCCACCAAGAAGAGAAAAAAAGAAGTTTTCATCGCGTATTTTTTCTTTTTGCAACAAAGAAATTTAATGGATACATTGTTGTTATATGTTATAGTATAGATGTATAATAAAGCGAGAGATTTCGTAACGTTCAAAAAGGCGGGAAAAAGCAACGTAACCGGCGCGCGAGTATTATTATTTCTTTAATAATTACAAATTTATTATTTTTGCATTCTTACGTCACTTTTGTAAACCAAGACATCTCCTCATTGTCTCTTTCGCTATGCATTTGTCAAGTTTTTATTACGCATGAATTTCCATCTTTTCTTCACAATTAAGCTGTTTTATGAGGTAATAATTTTTTTTTTTTTTTTTTTGCACTTTGGAAAAGATGGAGAGAAGAAACTTTTAGTTTTCTCGAGAACTAATTCTGCGCTACTCTGATAACATTTTGGTTTTTTTTTTTTTTTTATTCTTTCTGAAATTGACAATGCACGTAATATAACGGTGTTTTAATTTACTTTTACAGCGCAGATTTTATGAGTACGTAGTTTTGTATTTTTGAAAAGTTTTCTTCTCTTCGGTTGTTGTTTGCTTGGTCAACAAAATAGCGCGTGATTTCTCATTTATCCGTTCCTTTAAGATTGATTACCTGTTTCAGAACGCGCAACATTTCGATTTATTTGTCGTAATTTGTCAACGGTGAGAAGATGCGAGATGAGACGATAATGCAATAACACGTAAGATAAAATCTTGATGACGCGTTCGTATTCGCGATTGGCAGAAAATTACTCAGTGTTGTCACCGTAACACGTGATGAGATAAAAAAAAAACGACATTATTCTGCTATTACGTCAACACTTCTCTCTCCTCTCCTCTCCGATGTGCGATTTTTTCCACTTAGATATATACAGTGAAAAAGAAACTTTGATGGCAAAATTCAAGCGAGTGATCGAACTTTGAAAAGTGTTGCCGACATTTGCATCCTTCTTCCAGTTGTTCCTTTTCTCCTCTCGCGCCGTTTAAAGATGAAAAATGCATAAAACATTATCGGCATTCTGTCAGCTGCGGGTCAGTATCCGCCGTCCCTCCATTGGAAAGCTATCTGTCTTCCGTTTCTAATTCCCAACTTTTGTGTTTCTTTATCGCGTTTATGAAAAACGCCAAGTAGAAATTACGATCTGTTCTTTACTATCGATATTCTTCGATGCGTTAGTATTTTCATTGTTGCTTTTGTTTAGTCACACATGCACGCTGATATTTACAGATATATAAATTAATTGCACATGCTCTGATCTATCTTCTTCTCACAAGTTAAATTCTCGAGACGAAAACCGTGTTCTGTGATTTTTTTTTTTAAGTTTTTGCAAAAAGAGTTTTGAAACTTTTAGATTTTATATGATATTCATATGTATTTTTTTTTTTTTTCAGTAAAAAGCAAAAGATTAAACACTTGTATAATTGAGCCATTAACATCTTTGCAAAGTTTGCGTTTAATAGAAACACAAGCTGCTTTCAAACATTGATAATTTAAATGGCAATTCCCAAATTGCTGACGCGTAAATAATGTAGACGAATAAATTTACCGCATCCGCGTTTCTCTGAGGTTACTTGAGGGGGAGTCTGGGGACAAATAAGATCAGATCTTCCTTTACGTGCGTTAAGTCGCATTTAAGTGATCTCCCACACGGTATCTTACACGTTAAAATGCTCGTCACGTTTACACGTAAATATTTAAATATTCTTGCTCGTAATATAGAATAATAACATTGTGAGTTTTGTAAAAGCTTTCGATTTCTTTTTATTTTTAATAAAAAACACGAGAGTTCTTAAATGTTTTATAATTTTTTACGTTGGGTTCCTCCAAAAGACCAACAGCTTGGGAAAAAAGTAATACGGCTGTGAAGAGAGAAAGGGAGAGAGAACATTTCACAAATTTTTCATGGCTGTCGGAGAATTGCCGCGAGGTGCAAAAATATCGTAGTAAAAAAACATCTCTGCATCATTTCTGTAAACGGTGACAAACTTAAAAATCGATGCACTCGTTAAAATGCTGCCGTTTTGCTTGGTTTGGTCATTCGAAAGGATTTGTTCTTATTTCTTCCGATTTTGCAATTAAAAGTTTTCTTCCGCGCGATCTTATATATATTATGTATATTATATAAAAAATATATATATAGAGGATGTAATCTGTCTCGAAAAAATAAGAACGACTGTGTACATATTAAAAGCAAGAGACATAATAATTTTTTTATAAAAGAAAAAGTTTCAAATTAAATACTACATAAACAAAAACTACTTGTATACAACATAAACATCTCCTGAAGTAGTAAGTGTGTGTGTCTCATTTAGATGTAACGCGCGTCTATATTTTCATATTAATTTGTCTCGTATGTGATATCTGATTTTTTGGTTCTTCCGCGTTCTCGCATCTTGGCGTGGCCATTCAGCCACGATCACTTTTAGACTTATCGGGTGTTCCACGGCCGAACGATTTTTCGTTAAATCGCGCGGCAGTTCGGCTAAATGAAAACGTGTTTTTTGCGCCCCCCGACCGTATACCGATCGCTTCGGTGTTAATGGTCGTGGTCGGGAATGCAATCGATAAGTTCGAGCATCGACTTTACGCTGTTCATTCAGTAGTTATTTTGTATTTTCCAGAAGTATTAACGGTGTGTAATTACTCGATATCTATAAATCGTAAAATAACGTATAATAAGTCTCGAAATCGGTGTATTGATTATAAAATGGCTGACTTGTGTGAAAGGTTATTGTATTAAAAACATCCTGCCACATGAGCACTAATCGGCAAAGTAACCTTCCGACGCTATTATATAACGATACACTCGGCTCAACTTGACGAGACGTGAAGCGTCCCCTTTCCTGTACGATGGTCCCCGTGATGATATTCCACGCGATTTAATCGAAACACACAGATGAGAGCGAGGATTACTAGACATCCTTACAAACAGGTGTACAAAGGTCAACATCCTCTTGTCGATCCCTCTCGATACAAGAGACTGCCTTAAGCATATATAATTACACCGTAAAAAGTAAAATATTTCGAAAAATACGTAATTAAAACATAATTGAAAGTTAAAAACACAAAGAGATTCTACGCTCATCTAAACGGACAAAATATTACTATTCGTGATATATTAACTTGTAAAATGTACTTGATCAGTTTTTTTCACTCTGATGCGTTTCATTTCACCTCTGATGTGATCGGACATCATCGGCCGATTTCCAGAAAATTACGATGCGAAAATACATCTCTTCGAAAATATAGTGCACGCGACAATCACCTCGTTAGCTCGACATTCGCATGAAAAGGCTTCATTCGTCGCAAAACTCGAGATTTTTTAGCAACAGAGAAAGACGAAAAGAAAATTACAGAAGGAGTGCGCTTTGTGCGCGAGAAAGGACTCTCGAACTTGTCGTATCTCAAGGAGCCATTGTACTCGTCTATTGGTTGGATCGCACGCAATTTTTCACCTATTCCTTTTTCTCCGAATACCTTAAACTTCTTTTCATCTTACTCTATCAGGCTTTGTAAGAGTGATTCATTGAGTTTTGAAAATAAAATAAGCGATTCTTCATTGTCCATCAAGTGTCTCTTCTTCCTATAGAAGAAATACGTTAAAACTATATTTGTGTGCATAGGCTAATAACACACACACACACTTAAAATATTTATGTAAACATGTTTAATTAACATTATTTTATAAAATTAATATTTTATAAAATTAATATTTTATAAAATATTTGATTAATATTATTTTATAATATTAATTAAATAATATTAATTAAATAATATTAATTAAATATTTTAATTAATATTATTTTATAAAAAAGCGTGGAATAAACAAAAATTTAAATTAGACTAAAACGATTTGAATGGCAAAAAATTTATTCGATATATGCAGAACACTGGTCTTGCCTTTTTCTCTCTCTCTCTCTCTCTCTCATTTGTCCGACTGTGTCTTAAAGCAAGCTGATCGTATTAAAATAAATTTGTTTTTCAAGAATGACAAAATGCTATGCGAGGCATAATTGCAATGACACTGTAAAGATACGGGTTGACAAAGGTACGACAAATTGAAGCGTTTGATTATACCACAACCTAAAGCTACCCGTCGCCGATATTGCCTTTATCGGTCTATCGTGTTACTTGCACTGGCTGCACTTTATCCGCTGCATTCTAGTGAAACGTTGTCCCCATTCCGCCTCGTCGGGCTTTTTAAACGGGACTTTTAAAACGGTCAACCGCAAGTGCGGTATGTACGTTCTCGTCAAACAGTTTTCAAATTTGTCTATCCTACGCAATCCAACAAGCGTGAATCCCTCCCCCCCTCCCCCCAATTTTGTAAGCGAAACAATACCACAACGTAATATACGCGCGCATGTGATAAAGATATTAATGAACTTTCATTGATTTGATTTCAAGTTTCTTTAATGATTCCAAGTACATCTCTTTTATTCTAATTGTGCGCGATCGCGTCTTTTAAATTCCACGCACGTTGCCAGCCACGTGATTGGAAATTCAAGAGCGGCAGCGAAGACTTAATTTCCGTTATCTAAGACACACTCAATATACTATCGCATAAAAATGTACTTCTTGGAAAAATTTCTAATTGACGAGCAAAATAAAAAAATAAAAAAATTGAAAAAATACTAGACACAAAAAAACACGCGCTATTGTTCACTCGCTATGAACACACATGAACGTCACACGCAAGCAGCTGCATTAACAGAAACACGTTGTTAAAATGGCAAATTGATTTAAACATTAAAAATGTTGCTCATCATTGGACACTAATAATCTTTCGCTGTCTCTCTAATTTCAGCGCAGCCTATTTCCATAGACTTATAGAAATCGAATAAAGATATATATTTCTCTCTTTCAGAAAGAGAGTTCAAGCTGGAGGATTTCCAATATCGATGTCTTGAAGCAGTTGGAAGTTCGCGATTCGGTACAGCTGGGTCGCCCGAAAGGATCAATAAGATAGGGATCAAAGGCTTCGGCGAACAAGTTGAAATCTGAATGACAAAAATCTCAGCGGATTAACTGTGTGTGAGTCGTTCGGTTTTGCTATACATATTATTTCTTTGTCTTAATGTCTTTGCATTAATTGAAACATAAACTAGATTTGTGGCGTAATTGCGGTTATACAAAATGATTTTCGAGCGCGCGCGCGCGTATTCGTGTCTACATTATCTTACACCGCATAGGTGCACACTAACGCGAAGTCTCTTTCTTCCGGTGGTTTATTCGATTTATCCGGTTTATAAGGAAGCAAACGAGAGTCAAATGGAAATTCGATAATAATTATTGCAACCAGTAACAGTAGGACTTCCACTCCCTTCCGCTCCCTTCGCTCATTGCAAGCTGGGGAAGCCGCGGCGGGAGCGCAGCTCGCGTCTGTGGCGTCCATAAATTTCATTATACAGCACCACCGTTCTCTCAGATTGGCTACGGTATACTGATGTAGGAACCAGACGAATACTCGTATTTATCAACCGGTCCCTTCACCTTGCGCCCGATAATTTGATTAAGAAATCGTTGAATCTCAACGCAAAGAATTCTCTAATCAGTGGTAACTCGATTAATTAATTAAACTTATTTGGCAGATTAATTCTCTTTCGCATACTTTTGATATACGCATCAGTATAATTGTTTCCGTTTAAAATGTATATTTTAAAACAATGTAGTGTTTTAATTAACAAACGCGCGTAGGCACATATTAAGAATGAAATTTTTTTTTTAAAGAAGAAATTTGACAAATCCCCAAGCACAACGTGTAACATATGTAACGTACAGCCAACATATTAATCCAAATTATGCAATATGTACATCATTATACCGTTGTTGAGCAATAACAGATTTATTCCACAATGTGTTATATTATTTAACATAATAATTTTTATTATATATATATATGTCGTATATTTATAGATAAAATTTATTTGTACATAATTACGCGCGGAAAGTGTTTGTGCAAAATGGAAATTAGTGCTAAACAATTACATGTATAATAACTATAAACATGTATTATACACATTCGCTGGTCTGTAAATTTACAATTAGTAAGTATGCTGGTGAACACATTGCGCGATATAGTCGAGAAAATTAATGGAATTATTGCGCCGTCACACGAGTGTTAAGTATCCCGCGACCGAATAATATATTTTGACGACTGATTAAATCCCACTGCGATTTGCATATGAAAATGCATTGAATAATGCCGGTAATAATGACGACAGCGGAATATGGCCGCGCGCGCGATTCGATATTACGAAATGGCATTACGTCGACTATAATTTCGTGGCGTGCACCGACTCCGAATTACCATCCTGACTAAACATCGCTCTCGCATGGCAAGTAAATTTCGTTTAATGTTGCACAAACGTCTGTCATGCATCTATCGAATTTGTTGAATGTATGTTTTGATCGTAACCAAGAATTGTGGATGACTCGAATTACGAACTGCAATTTGCTGCAAAAAGAATTCAATTATTTCGCGTAATATCTGCTATATATATATATTGCGCATCGCGATAAATAGCGGAAGTTAAATCTGCCTGAGTTCCGCGCGCGCAAGGAACAGAATCCTGCAAAAATTGAAAATGTGTACGTGCGCGGTGGGGAGAAACATATCTTATTCGGAATAGAGTTTTCCGAGTGGAATTTTAATTTTTCCTCGACTCACATACAGACACGCACACGCACACCCTCGCTCGCTTCGTTCTCTCGACACAAGGAATCACGTGGGAAAGGGAAGTAAATATCACGTTAGGAATTATACGACAGACGGGTGCCCGCGCGCGCGCACGCGCGAAGGGTAGAATATGAAACCGAGGTAGAGAATCGAGGATAAGGTATACGTGGGAGAGAGAGAGAGAGAGAGAGAGAGAAGGGAGAGAAGTAGGAAGTAATTATTTAAATATATGTCGCCAGAAGCGAGCGCTTCGAGCGGGAATATTTCACGGCTCTGCTCCATATTACGCTAGTAACTTACGTCCGGCCGTCTGGACCAGATGTTTCTCTGAAAACCGCTTGGACGATGAACGAACGCGTACGAGCAAAGCCGAGCGACTCCGAGCATCTTTACATAGTGCTAGGAGTCGCGAGCGGAACGAAGCGGTTGCAAGAGAGAAGGGTGTAAGGTTGTGCGCGCGCGGAACGAACGGCAGCGGCGCCGCCGCCGTCGGCGAGCGATCTCGGGGGTTGCCTGTTGTGCTCGATATTGATGTCAAGGTCCTTCATCTCGGTCGTACTCTTCTTCTCCGGTCTGAGACGAGCGCGCGCGCACGAAATCAATAGGATAAAATCGTCACCAACAAGCTACACTCATATCTCTTCACTCTATACTTTGTGTCATCAAGCTTGTCCGCTAAATTTTCGAAATCGTGCGCGATTTTCAATTTTAAATCCGCCGAATCTTCGCGTCATTCGCAGCTCGAAATTGTTTAAAACCTAATACTGACAATTACAGAGAAACTTAAAAAAAAATAATAATAATAAATGTCTTAACTCGCAATGATTACAAGTGCAAAATTTATTTATCACAATCGTGTGTGCTCTAACGCACGCACACACAATAATCCAGTCGCTAGGAATGCATATATTCTACTGTAACCCGCATATCATTACGACATCGATCTCGTCGGTCATCTAAGATGTTGCTGATAATAGAGATGCGTCTCGTGATTGTTGGGATTTCCGAGGTTCCTAACAGTCATTGGTCATATCCATATGGTCCACGGTGACATCTTAAATGACCGAGGAGAGACTATTGCCGCAAAGCCCTCCCCCCGACATCAGACGTCCTCCAATTTCCAATGCAATATCACAATGCGATCTTAATTTCCATTGTGTAATCCAATGCGGCCGGCTTTTACTAACAAACGCGACAGTCGCCGCGAATCCCCCATTGGAAATTCCAGCAATTTGCTGCGCTTTGCCAACACGAGTTAACAGTCTCGTAAAAGATGGCAAACAACGCGTGACATAATCTTAATAGACAAACGAGAATAACATCCTTCTGCGCGCGTTGTAAGTCCCTGTGAGAATTTACATCTCTTATTGCGTAAACATCGCCGGTTACGCGGACGGATGTCGGTGTTATAGCGCATGCGCGCATATGAAGGATGCAGTAAAATTACATCTATCTTTTTTTTTTTTTTTTTTTTTTTTTTACTACAGTCAGTGGCAAAACGTGTCTCTTAAAAATAAATTGTTAGTTACATTCAGTGGTCACTTAATCAACTTGACACTTTTTTGCGACATTTGTTTCTTCTCTTTCGAGAATAATGGACGCATCATATATGTGTAATCATTTCTTGTATCGCGCATATATTTTTCTACGTCTACGTAATTTACACGCGCGTTAATTTAATCACCGTGCGATTCTGGGTTGTCACAACTAACTTTTCTCACTGATTTCTTGAAATTACGTTTTTTTTTCTTTTTTTTTATCTCTTTCGCTTGACATCCTTCACGTCTCTTTGATTTTTTCGCGAAATTGGTTTTTGATTGCTTATGAATCGAGATAAGTATTGCTTTTAATTATTGGATATCCGTCATTATTTATTGCCGTAAATTTTACATTAGCGTTGACGAACGAGTAGATCGATTCGAGGGAGAAAGAGAGGGAGAGAGAGAAAGAGAGAATGCGGGTTGACGCTATTAAATAAATAACACCTTTTTCTCCTCGTCGATCAGACGGGCAAAGCGATTTTGTCGGCAACAGGTGCGGAAGACGAAAAAACGACGGGAGGGCGTATCGGTCCTGTGAGAATTTTCGATTAATGGGATAACCTGCGGCAGAGCGTAATTCGCGTATAGAAAGAAAAAAAAAGAAGGAAAGTTTAAAATTTCCGAGAGAAGAAAGATTCTCCGAACTTGACAAAGTTTGCGATCAATAATGCTGTGACACATTATGCCTTCGCCGATGTATCGCGTGCAAAAAGTATACAAAAAGTAATGAAAAATAAACAAACAGCACGAAAATGTCCGTTTATTTCTTGCTGCACATAAGTTTCTCTTTGCTTGATGTGATCTTTCGCGTAAATTCGCGAACGTCAAACGGATATTTAAATTTGATATACTTTTGTATAGAGTTCTTTTTACGATGCATGATTTATGAGAAGTGAATTTTTCTCGATACTTTTGTCAATACTTCTCGGAAAGACGCTAAATCCTTGCTTGTCACGATAACAGTGCGGTGTTATTGTCGATAACAATAATTTGCAAATTATTACGGAGTACCTTAAATTCACCGAGAGAGCGAATTTCGTTCTGGCGCGACCGTATTTTCCGGTTTGTACGCGCGGTCGTAATCCAATTAAAAGGTGATCGAAGTGCGGGAGAAAAAGGTTTATCGAAAAGCTAAAGAGAGAGAGAGAGAGAAAGAGGAGGGAGGAACACATACAAGCTAGGTGCACGGTCACCCAACGGCAAAAATGGCGGCGCCGCGTTCAATTAGGCTGGCGGTAACAGCGTTGGTTTTGAAAAATTCGATTAGCCACTACAATGCCTGTCGCAGAACTTGTGCCATTTCCGCTCTGCTTTCAGCCTCCGACGACGCGACGATCGCATCCTCCTCCCTGTTGGTCTATCTTCCTCGATCGAGAATTTCTTCTCCTCCTCCTCCTCCTCCTCTTCTGCTGTCAAGCGGTGATCGGTCTCCGGGCATCTTCAGTTCTTCACCTTCGAGCTAAATATTTAACTCGTCGGTGGTGGTCGGAGAATGAAAAACGAGGATGGCGTCAGAAAAGAAAGGGTCGGCTCCGAGAGCATTTCCGAGGGTGCGAACAAAAGGCACAACCCTCTTGGAAGCACTCGCGTAGAAAGAAAGAGGATGGTCGGTACAGTTGGAGGAAAGCGAGAAATAGATTTTGCTGCGGCATACTGATGTTTTCTAATTTCCGTGCGTGCGAAAAAAATAACGGATTTGTTTTATCACTGATTGTCGATTTCGGCAAAAAAAAAAAAAAATTATCCTAAAATGATTCATATTGTGTGACACATTGGTCTTTTTCGAAATCAAAGCCTCGTGTAAAAAAACAAACTCTTATTTAACAAATTTGCACGCAGAATTCATTTCTGTTGTAGATGTGTACTTACTATCGAAACACCCTGTACGATCTAATATCGTGTGAGTCGCTCTTTGGAGACAAAAAAGCGTGTAATGTCGAGTTTTTTTTTTTTTCTAAACTTAGAGTGTACGTTCATTGAGGTAGCATTTTCTGCGATGGATTACCACGCTCGAACGTTGCAACGGATATCGGATTTTTCCGTATTTCCGCGTGTTTGATCGAAGCTGACCCGAGTTAACAACGAAGGAGCGACATAACAACTTTTTCTCCAAAGATGACATACAAGCCATAAACGCGATAGCTCAGTACACTCGTGCAATATTTTAACAAGTCCACTCTCTGTACACATTTAAAAAAAAATCTAATAAAAAATAAAAATTACTGAAAACATTGGAAAATAAAATGATATTAGTGACTAGAAATCTTATCTTTTTTATTGATGATTATATAATAAACTCAAAATTATACATTTCGCAAATAAAAAATAAAATAAGTATCTTAAACTTTATTATCAGATCGAGGCAAATTAGAGTTTTTTTTTATTGTAAAAGTTTTGCGACAAAAATAGACAGATAAAAATGATGAAAATAATTGCACTGCATTTTTTTACGTTTGAAGAACGCATGCGTCAAATCAAAATATTTAGTTAATAAAATATATATTGTATAAAATATATAAATATATTGTATCAAAAATACATATCAAAATGAGAGAGAAAGAGCTATTTTGTTGAATTTCTCACATTTATAGAACGCTTTGTATTTTGTTAATATTGGTAAAATATTAAATCAATTGAATTATTATCTAATGCTATTTTACTAAACTTGTGTTTCTCTTTCTTTCTCTCTCTCTCTCTCTTTCTCTCTCTCTCTCTCTATACTAAAGACAAGAACAAACTCAAATTCTGTCGCGTGCTAATGGAAACGCCACTTACGGTATATAGCGTGTCCTTGGCTGAGCACTTTAGAGTTGTAATTTGCATTTATTATCTAGAGTTTCGGTATGTCCTACATCGAAATCACACTGACGTCTCCAACTTTCTGCGAGAGACTAATTATTTTACTAATGAAGACAAGTTTTCGACCGAAAATCCACAAATTTGCGTGTTATTAAGCTTTATTGAATGTTTTGTTCGTCAATAAGATAACATATTTATTATTTTGCGTTAAATGTGAAACAGAACGATATGAAGAGACAAATGTTCTACATAATTGACCGATTGATAAACCAGTTGTACGGGCTATGAAATCTTGTTTATTGCGTTTATTGTTTATTACGTTATCGAATGAAACAAATTGGTCAAGTACTGGGTATAATTGGGAAACATCACCTTATTGCATAATCACTCGGCGATTCTATTGGCAATTGGTAATTAATGATAACGGTAGACCGATTTGATAACTCATTCGTGATCAGTGCAATGTTCCAAACCGATGATAGTTAATATCGAGCGGTTAGACGATATTTGTTTGGTGGTTGGCTATAATTGATGCATTCCCAAGTCGTCACAATAGGTTGCCGCATAATTGCGTTGCATGTAATTATATCGGCACATGTGGTTATGATACATATTGTAAAATCAAGAACGCGAATCTCTCTCTCTCTCTCTCTCTTTCTCTCTCTTATTTTTCGAGCGCCTTTATAAATAAAGCACCAATCAATCAATCAATCAATCTCTCTCTCTCTCTTATTTTTCTTTATATTTGTCATTTTTTCTGATTATTGTATATTTATATTTTTATTGTCTTAGGGTTTTAGGGGATATTACCTCAAAGCGCTTTATAAATAAAGAAACATTCATTCATTCATTCATTTATTCTCTCTCTCTCTCTCTCTCTCTCTCGTTATCTCTCGACATACAGACGAATTACTTCTGATTCGTATAATTTTTTAATGAGAACTCACGAATCCATCTTGACGAAAGCTCCCTTAACATTATTGTCCTGACTTGTGGTCTCGAGAAACTCCAGGAGCCTCGGTTCGTCCGAAATCCTCCTGAAGCTCCAAGTTCCTGAATATAATCCACGGAATCCCTTTACCTAATTTCCAAACATAGTCGGAACGTCGAGATCTACTACTCAGCCATATCCATAATGTGTTACCGCATTTGCGACGAAACAAGACGAGAAGCGCATTAGACATGTCGTTATCAGACATGTACATATATCTAATAGGTGTGCGCAAGAATATATTCGATTACTTACTTAGTTCATTTTCTCTTCGTCTTTAATCCGTTTT
>QVNZ01010150.1:0-12195 GCA_014825645.1 Pseudomyrmex dendroicus | reverse complement strand
AGTAACATATACGGTTATAAGAGCCGTTCGCAGGATGTCGTGCGGAAATAAGCGTGTATATATATATATATATATATATATATATATATATATATGTGTTCACGTGTAAATTTTTCATGTGAATTTTTTCAGAAGATAGAAAAATGACTTACAATACAACGACTGTTCACGCGATACATGCGCCATCAAGTGATAGTAGAAAGGCTTTCTAACTTTACTAATATTGTAATATTTGAAAACTTGGAAAACATAATATGCAGTGTATATAGTGTTTTCAAATATTACAATATTAGTAAAGTTAGTAAGCCTTTCTTTGAATAAGATACGATGTAATATACTTTTTTGACATTTTTATACATATTATACCTAATTTTATACGTGTAACGTATAAAACTTTTATACATACATTGTAACAACCCTGCTCAAAAATGTAACTGTGATGTAACATGCCTTGTAGCAGTTACATTGTTGAGTGGGAAATAATAACATTAATGTTACTGTTACTTTGTGTTTGCTGGAAATATATCAACAGAAGAATTGTGATTTTCTCGGCCTAGTGTACTGAAACGCTCGGTCGGTTTTACCGCGTTTTACTGAGTTGGCACGCCATTGCATGTTTTACAACTTTGTTCTTATTTCAGAAAGTGGCTTCACTCTAGCCAACATCTTTATTGTACGAAACTTCAACACGGTGAGAAAGGACAAGGTTGGCCGCTCCGGCGGGGATGTTCTGATACTGGTTAATCGCTCAATTAAGTATCGGCAAGTTGCGGATGTTTACGATTGCGCAGGTAAAGTTGAGGTGTGTGCTGTGGAGGTGTTTCTGCGGGGCGAGCCATTGGTGGTTTGCTATCGCTCACCGGGCTCAGACACAGTATTTACCTCTAAATGGCAGTGGTTTTTGTCGCAATTCGGTAGTAAGAAGGTTATCTTTGGTGGGGATTTTAACTTCCCTTTAACTGTGGACTGAGGTTCCTCTCGCTCGTGCTTCGTCGGCACTGCCGACGGAGATGCGCTTCAGGACTCTGACTGTGTTCTGCTCAATGATGGATCCCCTACTTTTTTTTAGTAATTCTTACCGCTCGTCGTCGGTTCTCGACCTGACTTTTGTCGGCCACAGTTCTTGGCCGCTCGTCTCTCGTGGAGAGTGAGCGATGACTCTTGGAGAAGCGATCACTTCCCGGTCTTTGTCAGTTCGGGGCTTTGGCTCGACACTCTTTTATTTTTTCGTCGCTCTGCACAATATTACTCTGTTCGTACGGACTAGAAAGCTTTTCAAAGATTGGTCGATGGAGAGGTTCAACGTTTCTTGTCTGAGGTTTTTGATGTTGAGGTTTCTTACACAACTTTCATCTCGCTGATGGTCGGAGCCCTAGAGGCTGCGACCCGGAAGAACCGCCTCTCCGTCGGGTCTCCGATCCTTCGCTCATCATGTCTCTGGTGATCGCCTGAGTGTGCAAAGCTTCTACGCCTTCGGAAGGCTGCCTTGGCTCGTTTTAAGTTTTCTGGCCGCTATGATAATTTTCTGAAATGTAAACGTCAGATAGCGATAACTCGTCAGGGGCTGCATAAGATTAAACAAGATAGTTTTCGGGAGTTTTGTTCTGGCCTCCGTAAGAATACTAATTTTACTTATGTCTGGACTACAATGTGCCGTTTTGACTCTTGCTGGAACTGAACTGAAATAGATAAAGCGTTTTTGGCCGACAAAATGGATTGTGTCCGATCTCAGGTGGACTCTTTGTGCTTACCGTAGGTTCCCTTACTCTCTTTTGACTATGAGTGTCTCGACTCCTTTCTTGACTTGCTCTTTTCAACGGTGGAATTAGACGCGGCCCTTGCGGGGGTTAACTCCGGGTCCAGTCCTGAACTACAACGTTGACTATCTGGTTCTTAAAAACTTATTGCCGCTTGGCAAGGCCGCTCTCTTAAATCTGTACAATGCCATCTTTCAGCTTTTTCCCGTCGAACTGGCGCCGGTATTTGATCTTTTTTTTATCCCGAAGTCGGGTGGGATTAAGTTTCGACCAATTTTCTTGGCATCCTGCCTTTGCAAAACCATGGAACGGCTCGTCGCTAATCGACTAAATTGATGGCTGGAGTTTCATCGTAAACTTCCGAACTCCCAGTTCGGCTTTCGTAAACAGCTTTCTTGACAACCTTTCTCTTTTGTACGCTGAAATAATAAGAAGCTTTCAGGACGATAAGGCTGTCTCGGCGGCCTTTCTTGATGTTCAGTCGACGTACGATAACGTGCTTGCCGATGTTCTTTTGACAAGATTGTCCAACTGGAAGTCCCTTCTTTCACAGCTCGGTTTATATATGGCCTGGTCTCGAAACGTCAGGTTGTTTGTCGTTTTGGTGATTTTGAGGATGTTTGTTGGGTTTACCAAGACCTTTCTCAGAGGAAGTGTCCTCAGCTTCCTTCTGTACTCTATCTATATGTTTCGGTTAGACAAGGTTTGCCCTTCGGGTTGCAAGTTGCTGCAGTATGCGGACGTCTTTATATACTTCTATCGTCGATGTCTTTGATGGCCTGAAACTTCTGAAAAATTCTTAGTATTGTTGTCTCGTCTCTTGACTTGCTGGGTCTTTCGGCGGCTAAAACCCAACTCTGTGTGTTTAGCTTTAGAGACAAAAAGGTAATTGAGTCTACTTGGGTAGCTGGCAGGCTGGTACGTAGACGCAAGGCTCTCGGAATTACGCTTGGAACTAAGGTTTTCCGTTGTTTCCAAAGTTAGATTCCTAGGCATGACTTTCCAATCCAGTTTGGACTGGACCTCTCACATCCAGGGCATTAAACGGTGTTGTGCGAACTCTTTAAAAACGCTCAAGTGCTTAGGTTGAACTTGGTGGAGCAGCGATCTTCGCCTGATGCTTTGCTTGTACGAAGCCTTAGTACGAAGGAGATAGAATATGAAAGTTTCCTTCTTTCAGGCAAACTTGCGCCTAAACTTGACCGATTGCAGATGAGGGCCGTCATGGGATATAGAGCCTCCACTCCGCTGAATGTCATATTGGCGAGAACCCTCTGTTTTTGCGTTTTCGTTTTTTGTGTTGCAACTATCTGTCTCGCGTTGTCACGATGTTGGATCACTTGCTGTAGAGACTTCTGGAAGATATCCAGTCTTCAACTCTTACCTCCCCCACGGCGTCGAGTCGGCTCTTTCTTGCTGGTGCAATCTTTTGAGTTGATGAGCCGTTGGGCCGCTTTTTTGTATTTGTCCGATGTCTGTTTTTCTTTTGGCTTTAAGCCAATGTTTGTGTTCATCCGTAAATTTGGTTCCTGAAGCGTCTTCAGGAAGGGGCTTGATGCCGAGAAAGTTTTTCAACGGCTCTTCCGTAAGGAGCTGTCGGATTCGGTTTGTGTCTTCACGGATGCTTCGCGGTCGGAAAACTCCCCGTTTTCGGGTTATGTCTCTCACGATAATCGCTATTTGCGCCGATGTAAGTCGGCTAGTTTTGTGTTTTCTTTCTGCGTGGAGGCTATGGTTGTTGTAGAGGCACTGGAGGAAGAGCTGGCCGTCAGTCACTGCCTAGCAAACACAAAATATAACTGTAACATAACATGGGAATAACACATAATGTAGCGGTTGTTATACTTCTTTTTTTATTTAGGGAAATTTTCCCGCACACCCCATTCCCCGGAGGAGGGATGAGGTAGTGTGGGACTCGAACCCACTAAAACTCCAAAGTGGTCATCCTGCACCTAACTGGAGAAGATCCTAATAAGCCTTGCAGCTATAACTTCCCGAGTTCCCCTCCGGTGCCCTGGTGACAGACAGTCACCACCGTCCTCACTCCGTGAAGGGAGAGTGGAGCCACGCCATTTTCCTTTCACTTCCTAAGAGCTGCGTGCAATGTCAGAAGAAAGCTCCCGCTTCCTTTCACCTGCAGCTCTTCCTCCTTACTACCTCGGAAGGTGACAAACGCCCTGCGAGAAGAGAGAGAAGATATTATTCCCCTTTCGCAAACATGACCTCTGTGCAGAAGCGCAGAAGAGCTCGCCACCGCTTATTGTCGCGCAAGATCTCCCGCACGACTGCTCCTAAGAACAGGTCGTCTTCCACCTCCTATCGAAAGACCGTCCGCTGTTGTGCCCACGCAGAGCACTCCTCCAGTGTGTGCTGTGCAGTATCCACCGCTCCGTTGCAGTGAGCACACACCGGGAAGTCCGCCTTATCTCTGCGGCAGGGTATTTATTGAAAACGCCATGCCTGGTGAGGACCTGGGTAAGATAAAATATGAGTTCACTCCGAGCTCGGCTCAACCACCGGTCCATCACCGGGAAAATATGCACCTGGAGGTTTATGAGCTCTACTCTCTCTGGTGGGTGAGCTCCTGTCCCAGCCTGCGACACTCGCGTATCCGCGCAAATCGATCCGCCTGCTGGCGGGCCAACAAGTCCGCCGGAGGGACCCCGGCGAGGAGCCTGAACGCCTCCAGCGCCACCGTTTTGTAGGAACGGGCCATCCTCGATGCCATCGTACGTTGCACCTCGGCATAAGGTACAACGGCTCGTCGTCGCTCTAGTGCTTCGCACCACACTGGCGCGCCGTACATCAGGATGTACAACGGCCAGGTACAAGCGGCGCGTCTGCTCTCTCGGCCCCCGAAGATTCGAGAGCATATGCGATAATGCCGCAGCCACGCGGCGCGCCTTCTCTCCCGCGTAGGCAAAGTGGTCTCTAAAAGACCATGAGACCCAGGTACTTGATGCTTGGCTGAGACATCACCTGGGTCTCACTCACCAAAACCCGAAATGGGTCCCTTGTCATCCTAGGAGGGGAAGACTACCACCTCCGTTTTCTGGGAAGCCAGGTCCAGTCCCAGTTCCGCCACCCTCTGCGAGATGGACGCCATAGCCAGTGTGGCATTGAACGACGCATCGTCGTCGTCAACCCCGGCAGATAGCACCAGCGTGTCATCTGCGTATCACACAACTTCCCTGTGTGGCGGTAGCTGGATACGCAAGACAGAGTCATACCCCACATCCCATAATAGGGGGCCCAGGACAGACCTCTGGGCCACCCCCATCGTGATCCGACGTGACCGAAGTCGCCCATCCCAGCACGGGAACACAACTCTGCGGGATGCAAAGTAATCATCCAGGACGGCCAATAGGTACGTGGGTGCCAATCATCTCCTGTACGCGGAGCACGGCGTCGACAGTGCCGGTCTGAACCCGTACTGTCCAGACGCAAGAACACCCTCCTCACCCAGGTGTTTCTCGATGCGATTGGCCAAGACGCGCTCAAAAAGTTTGCCCACCTCGTCTAGCAGGCACAGGGGCCTATACGACGAGAGGGCACTTCCCGGTCGGGCCGCCTTCGGAACAAGGCACAAGGAGGGTCTGCTTCCAGTTCTTCGGGAACGTCCCTTCCCGCAAGCACTAGGTGAAGCAGCGCAAAATGCGTTTCGGAACCAGCCTGAACATACAAGTCCAGATGGCATCCAGCCCCGGGGCTGTCCGACGTCCAACAATACGTTTCACAGCGGTCTGTAGTTCGTCCTCCGTGACCGCATATCTTTCCCTCCACGATATATACGGTTGGGGAGCGCCGGACGGGCCTCATCTCCTACCGGGAACAGAGAGCTCACCACACCCCGCATCTTCTCGACTCCAAGGGTTTCCGTCACCGGAGGCCCAGGCAGGCAGAGACGAGACAAGACTACCTGATAGGGCAAGTCCCACGGATCTTTGTCTAGGGTGCTGGTGAGCTCTTCCCAAGCCCGTTTCTTAGCCGATGTAATGGCACGGCGCAACTCCCGCTGAGCCTCACGGAAGAGAACCTTGGCCTGCTCGACTACTTCTGGAGCATTGTATCTCACCCGCATGTATCTTCTGCGACGGAAGACACACTCTTCCCGCAGGGTGGCGATGTCAGCAGACCACCAATACATATAGCAGCGGGGGCTTGGTCGATCCGCCCGCGGCATGGAGGCTCATCACACGCGTCCGTAGCTGTTCTACACAGCCAGCGAGCCTCCTCCTCTGCCGTTCACCTAGGTGTTGTGGGGTTGCCCCATGCCGCCGCTAGTACCGCCGTATCGAACATATCAACACCCCACTGACATCTTCCACCTGGGGAAGCGAGTGCCTTCAGGTCGCGTAACCACCTCTTCAACACGGGCTACCCTCATCACCACATACTTGTGGTCGGAGAGAGTCTCATCCTCCAAAAGAACCTGCCACCTTTCCACCATTCGGGCCTGTCGCCGACGCCCAGGAGAGGTCCACTTTGGACATATCCTGAGGCCGGATGCTCGTTGGCATCCAACTCCTGTTGAAGAGGCACAGGCCACATCTCGCCCCCCACTCCTCGACTTGCTTCCCACGGACGCCAGTACTGGACGAGGTTCCACCGGACCGACCAGGCGTTGAAATCCAAGGACCAGGTGAGACTCGCTCTCCCAAGCCGCTCCAGAGTGTCCTGCAGAACGTCGAGCAGAGCCCGGATATCCGCCTTGCCGCGGTTGGGGGAAAAGTAGCAACTAACTATCACCCCCCCACCGCACCGCTACAAACCCATGTTCGCGGGCCACCATTTCCTTCACTACCTGGCTGGACCGCGGTGACCAAGTCACAGCCGCCACTCCGTCCAGATCGGACGCCCAACACGGCAAGATGGGAATCCAGTAGGGTTCGAAAACCGTTGCTAGGTCTACCTGCCGCTTTAGCATGACCTAACTGTCTAAGCAAGTCCTGCGCCGCCCTGCAGTGATTCAGATTGGCCTGGATCACCCGATCTAGTGTTAGGCTCCACCTCCATGGTCTTTACGGTCTCCTCGGCCCTCCGCACTGGGGATCGTTTTGTGCCGTTGCCCTTGGTCCGCGAAAAACAGGCTGGGCCACCAGCCCGATGGCCAGTATTGAGGCCACGGGCATCGCACAACACAGCGAGGGCGGTCCGTGCAGGCTCTCGCTATGTGACTCTCCTTGCCGCAGCGATAGCAGCACCGGCTCTTATCGACTTCGCTGCGGCAGGCTTGTCTCAAGTGCCCGAACTCCAGGCACCTGAAACACTGCAGCTGGCGAGTAGGCAACATAGCAACCGTCAACATAGCAACAGTCGCTCCGCCACCACCAGGAGGCACCGCACCCACACGGCCCCAATCTATCACGGTCCTCCGTGATCCAGAGAGACGTCGGCCTTTCTGCAGGGACCATAAGTCTCTGACGTCATCACGGCCATAATGTCGGCCGACACATCGAGGCCGGTGAGCCTCACTTTTCCTCTACAACAGAGGCGGGAGACCGAGGCGTTCTCCTCAAGAACCGGAGTTAGTGCCGCGGCAAGGCGGTCTGCCTTATCCGCACCCTCCGGTCCCAAGAGGACTTGGCGGCTCGGATGATGTCCGCATACTGCGCCTTCTCGCCTTCTTTCTGCGAACATTTGATGGCCACTGCAGCGGCCTTGAATAAGCGCCGTCTGCGCGACTTCTCTCGTTGTGGCTGTCCCTGCGACTGGGGCACCGGCACCTGCTTCGGCAAGCCTCCTTCCCTCTTGACCTGTTCCGCACTGCGGGGTTGTGTTGTCTCGGGGGCCGGGGCAGTCTTTTTGCCCCGTCGTACCACTTCCACCCACGGCTGGGGAGTAGCTCCAGCAGCAGACTCCGCTCCTTTTGCTTGGGAGCGAGATTGATCGCCGCCAACGCGACGTCCACTCTCACCCGCAGTGGGGGCAATCTTCAGGACCACTGAAGGGGCCGGCACACCCAACAGCTGGGACAGCTGCCCCTGCATGGCCGCAACACACGCGGCCAGCTGCGCCACCTACTTTTCGAGGGAGCTCTGTAGTGCAGCGCCCCCTCTCTCTTTCTCTGGTTGCGGAGTCTTGATCTTCGGCTCGGATCTCTTCCGCCTCCCCGCGTCCTCCGAGCGAACGATCGCCGGCCGGGGACGCGTTCCCGTCGGCAAAACCACCTCCGACACTACAGATAGTCCGGGCTTAGGTGAACTCGCTTTCACCATCGGGGCCGTCTGTGTGTGCCCGCCTCTGAGCGAAGTTCCACCCCGAGATGTGGAATTCGCCAACATCTTAAACCGCCGCGCCTTGATGGCAAAGTTTGCGGCGTCCTTCCTGGAGATCTTAAGTTTAGACTTAAGAGTCTCAACCTCTTTCCTCAAGGCCTCCTCCGCAAGCCTCTCTTGCCGCAGAGATGCGACCTCTTCGCGCAGGGCACGGACCTCTGCTCCAGGGCTTCTCGTTCAGGTCCTTTTGTCGCCGAGCCTCCTCGCAGTACCGAGACCTCCTTACGCAAAGATTTAATCTTCCTCCGCAACGTCTCGCACTCCACTTTCGCACACCGAGAGTTCATCCTGAAGGTGGTGTTATCTTCCCACTCCATTACGCTCTTAGTGAGAACCCTCGCCCTGACCTTGATCGCCTCGACACTGTCCTTGATCTTCTTTTTCACAGTGTCTTTAAGCCGAGAACTTTTGGCTTGCGCGGCAAAAATCACGCCCAATTCTCTCAATCTGGGCGCAGAGCATGTGGGCAGGAACATCGTCGAGATTCTCTCGCGAGGAGAAGGCTCGAGACACCCACGAAGCGCCGCAAATGAATCCTCAGTGTCGGCGACTTGAGGTTTTGCCGCCCTGCGTTTCTCCCTTATTTCATTCTTCTTCTCTTCGCGTCCCTTGTTACTAGTAGCGAGGGGCGAGGATCCTCGCGTACTCTTCGGGTTCTTCAAAAACTCGGCAAGCCGCCGAGCACCGTTATGGGTGCTTCCACCAGGATGGGGTTGGAGATGTCGCTCTTCCTATCCGAAATTAGACCGGATGACATTGGTCCTACCTCTTGAGCCTCTGGCAGACAGATCTTCTTCTGAAGACGATCGCCTCCTCTAATTGGCTGACAGACGCAGTAAGGACTGCCCCGCCTGTCGCACACGGGACAGCCAACTCTTCGTTGGATGACGACCAAACAGGGCAAGGTCGGAACCCCCGAACTGCCGGGACCTAGGTGTCCAGTCATCCTGTGGTCCGGTAATGATATCTCCATGATATCTCTCTTGTTTCGTCCATCTCCATAAATGTTGGTTGGAGTGGTTTTATTTTGGTGTAGCCATCACCTAGGATTTCCTACCAAGAGTAACGAGCCCGCTCTGCCCGGATTTGAAATCGGGGTTTTCCTTCCCCTAGGCCACACAGGGCTAATGAGCCCGGCGTGCTTTGGTGC
Source organism: Pseudomyrmex dendroicus (assembly GCA_014825645.1). Lineage (NCBI taxonomy): Eukaryota > Metazoa > Arthropoda > Insecta > Hymenoptera > Formicidae > Pseudomyrmex > Pseudomyrmex dendroicus. Next base: position 3,010 of record QVNZ01010150.1, on the reverse strand, counting down.
ACTCTTGGTTTGACAGCCGGGTCTGTCCGGCTAGGGAGGCCCAGCCACGAAGTTCCCGCGGCATAGCTTCAACGATCATCACAGCACTCAAACCCCTCCACCACAACAAGGTGGCGCACCCTCGGAGAGGATAAATGACATGGGATTTACACCTTTCCTTCGACAGCCTCCTGTGAGAACTACCAGTTTAAATAGAGGGGTCCAGATCCCTCCTCACGAGTCGCCCCAACTACTTTGCTTGCCAGAGGGAGACAACCTTCCTAACGTGCGCAAACCCAAATCACTATTATGAAGAGTTTCTTGGCAGACTCGCGCGCCACATCTAAGTGTTTTATAGTGGGATGGTGTGGTACCTCCACTACGGCAGACGTCTGTGATGCCGACAGACACTCCAGTCAGCGTCCACTAATGGAAAGACATATTCCCGGCAAAGTGAGGTGAGAGCGCCGATATCCCTTCTCGGGAACTTGCGGACCGATTAGGACTGATTTGATAAACCGACTGGGACTGCATCTGCCGACGGTCAGGCAGCGCCATGAGTTGGGGATGCCCTTTCCATGCTGCGAGAGCACGTCCGCCCATTCTCCGATTATTTATACAGGGTGAGACGGACCCTTGTCGTGGTCATACTTGCCTTCAGGACCGGTCCTTCCGGTTTGCATGACCTTTACCCGTGTCCCTGCTTCCGAGTTTTTATACTAGAAAGAAGCAGATCTCTGTTGGAAGATGTGTGGCGTCATGTTGACCCCGCGTGTTCGGCTGGGAAAACAAGCGTCTATCCATCCTCTCCTATCCGATCGCATCTTCGAGTTTTCGACTAGAGGGAGTGCGCATCCCTGTTGGCCGGTGTGTGACGTCGGAGTCCTATGTTGCAAGATATCCATGTCTATCTATCTCCTCTATCCGTGCCTCCGAGTTTTTATACGAGAGAGAAGGCGGACCTATGTCTCTGGGAGAGCACCGCTGAGATCTTCCGAGAATCGGTCTGATCCCACCAAGACACCAGATCCCGTGCCCAGCAGCGCGCAGAACGAGCCCCAATCTTGCTCTCGCACTCACTCCGTGCGCTGCACGCCGCCCGGACACTTCATCTGGACCCCAGTACTACAGCTATGCTCCCCCCGCGTTTATTCTCTAAGTAGCCAAATACCATCCCAATCTACCGTGACGCGTTCTTCCAGCCTACCGGACCTTCAATTTCTTTTAGCATGAGGGAAGTCGACCTCTGTGCCTATCTCTATCGCGACCTTCCAGTTTTCCAGAGAAAGGTTCGACCTCTGTTGGGAAATGTGTGACATCCAGTCTGTCCACATGTTCGGGTGGCGAGACCAGCGCCCAAGCCTTCCGCAACCATTTTTCCTTACCCGTGTCCCTGCTTCCGAGTTTTAAACTAGGGGGGAAGCTGACCTCTGCTGGCCGATGTGTGACGCCAAGATTCCATGAATGGGACTGGTGTCGATCCACCGCCGCTTACCCGTTCTATGCCTTCGTGTTTTTCACTAAGAGAAGGCAAGTCCCTATTGGCCGATGTGTGACATCAAAGTTCCCGACGAGTGAGAACTAATCTATCCATCGCACTTACCCGTGTCATTGTCTCCGCGTTGTTATACGAGGAGGAAGGCAGACCTCTGTTGGTGAGATGCATAAGACATCCGGGCTCTAGATCCTTCCGGCGGATCAGGAGTGCATTCACCATGCATCCCCCGCCTACCCGTCCTAACTCTAACGCCGAAATGGGATGTCGGTCCTTCCGCATGCGTCCCCCGATATGGACGCATGCATTGGCCTAATCATCTCGCCCACAGGGATCGGTATCCCTGGATAATCGTGTCCTTGTGCGAGAAGGAACACGTTTCCCTCCACCGACCTACCCGAGCCTCACATCGTAGAGGCAGTCGGAATCTAAGTTTCCACCCGTTCTTCACACAAGAAACCCTCGCGATGGGATGTCGGTCCGTCCGCATGTGCACACACCGGTGCGCACACATGCACTGGCCCAATCATCCCGTCCACAGAGATCGGTATCTCTGGATATAATCCGAAACGGATAACTTTGGTCATCCGTGCGCCTACCCGGAGCCTCACATCGCAGAGGCCAAGCTAAGCAGTGGGCTTCCACAGAGGAGTCCACTGTTTACAATACCCTACACCGTTATTCTCGCGACCACCTATTATTTTGAAGGCGGGATAGACGACGCCTGGGCACTTGGCCTTCCCTATCTTAACCTCCTATTATTTAACAGGCGGGATAGACGTTGTCTGGGCATTGAGAAACGAACGAGACGCTCCCCTATTCTTTAGCAGGCGGGGTGGACGACGCCTGAGCGCATTGGCTACCCCCTAACCGGAACGTCTTTCCTATTATTTAACAGAGGGGAAAACGCGAGGGATTGAATCCGCCGCATGCGCGCACCAAAGATGCGCGAATGGTTTGGCTCATTCCCTATCTCCCACAGGGATCGGTATCCCTGTTTATCCTACCCGGGCCTCTCATTGTAGAGGCTAAGCTAGGACGGCTCTCCCTGGGGTAACGAGCCCGCCCGGCCCGTAGACACTTCTCTTAGTCGCGTGGGTTATGGAAGACTTGTCCGGCAAGGGAAACTCTGCCAGGAACCGAAGTTCCCGCCAGCATAGCCCCTTCAATCACTCCCACGCTCAAGCCTGGGCTCCACGTCAAGGGGAGAGTATCTAAACTACTTGCCCGAGCGGTTGTTATATCTGATTTATATTGGGATTATATGATTTTCTTTTATTTATGCAATATAACTCTGTAATGAAATAACCCTCGGGGAACATACTGTCAATTTGACCTTGTTCGTCGACTTTGGTCAAAATATCTTTAAAGCTGTTTTGAAATTGGCAAGTCCGAGGTTCTCAGGTAGTAGTTTAGAGTCTTAACTATAGGTAGAAACCGCTTCTTGTGTGAAGTGAAGCAGCAGTAACTTTTGGCATTCGCTCAAATTCAATACAGGGTCAATTTGACCCTGAAGTGTACCAAGTGTCGAATTGC
>QVNZ01010128.1:0-25173 GCA_014825645.1 Pseudomyrmex dendroicus | reverse complement strand
AAAAAAAAAAAAAAAAAAAAAAAAAAAAAAAAGAGACCATTCGTTGCGCTCTTCTTCGACTTCATGTCGCATTTTAATTACCATGTTACACGTGAAATAAATATATATTCGGAGAAGCGTCTGCGGAGGATATGTTTAGCGGCCAATCGGCGACGATCAAAGCGGAGAAGAAAACGAGAGGTTAATGAGAGCTGCCAGGCATGTGCACACTTGTGACCTCCAGGATCTGCGCCACGTTGCACACTTATATATACATGTACCTCATATTCGCACGTTCCTGTGCACACACAGACGGACGGCGTGTTATGTTTCGCGACGTAAGTACATGCAATTTTACATTATGTGTGTCATCACGGAAACATATGCATACACTGAAATGCGCGGATCCTTTTTACTCGTTAAGCGTAGCAAAGATATATAAACCTCGCGTGAGTCTGAAAAAGAAGTCCGGAGAATGCTTAATAATCTGAAAACACGAAAATTACAAAATCGAACTCAATGCAAATTTAATTGAACATAGGTACAACGTTACACTCGTTCGACGGTCGAGGCGTTTTTGTCGTGTGTATTCAAAGCAGCGCGATTGTAGAGCGTATCGCGCTATGGAAACAATCCCGTGTGTAGCTTTTGCGCAAATGTCATCCTTTATTACACGTTATGATTTTTCTATTCAAAGCAGATTCGCGAATAAAAAAAATTGTCAATCTCGCTTCGACGGTATATCGCGCGATATTTCGCGATGTGTTTTTTATCCGTAGAATAAATGAAAGTTCCGTTCTATTTATTTAATGTGCGGGGGAACATGATCTCTCGTTTTTATTGCGTCCGATATGACACGGCACGGAAAGTCCGTCAGCTCGGAGTTCTTGACAGAGACAAAGAGAAAAAAGCGACCGTTAAGGTCTAGGAAGAAGAGATGAGTCTTAAAACGATTTCGCGCCGGAACAACTCTCATTCAACGGGACTCACGCACGCTGTGGAATTAGAACACGTACGTACATCATCCACGCGAGGGCGACCTCTTAACTGGACCCGACGGCGACCATTGTTTATCTTCTCCACAGTTCGCCACCCATAAATAGGCGTGTACGCGACCTCTTGGCCGGGAATGGGCCGACACATAGGTGCCACACGGAGACCGCAGAGAGAACGCTCGCGCGCAACCCCCCGATCCCCATTTTCATCCGCCCACGAAAAGAGCCGCAAGAAAGACTAGGCTACGAGAGTAGTGCGCGAAGGCGAGAGAGACAAGGGAAGAGTGAAATAGGGCCGTTAGGAGAGAATCAGGAGAATCTTGGAAACGAGAACGCGCGCGTACATAGCAAAGGGTGGGAATGAAAGCCGTTGGAGTCGAGAAGCCGACACCTCGTTCGTTACGTTAGCGCTCGATGAAGATTTGTTTCATCGGGATGTACGTACGGGCGGTAGAGAACGCGTGAGATTTTCATCCCAACGAGTGCCGAGGGGACGGTAAATGTTATCTCAAAATGTCCGAAAGAAGACAGTTTGCGTTTGTTTGTACTGTAAAACCCGCGCTTTCCTCGATAACGCGAGCTACCCTGCACGGCGAGGGAAGAGTCGCGTTTACAAGTGCCACCCACTTGCAACCGAGTTGCAATGAGACTTAGGTTTAACAAAACTTAGGTTTAATGCGAAAATTATTCTACTAAAGGATTATCTCAAGTACTTCTTTCTCTTATTACCTTCTGGAAAGCGTGGCAACTTTTCAACGAGTTGATACAAGTTGTTTACTTCTAATTTTTATATCGAATGTCTATTGTATAATTTGAATTGGAATAAACTTTTGTGACAGAGATCGTTATACAAGAAATATAACAATCGCGAAAAAAAAGTGATTGAGATCTCAACAGGACAAATAGCGTAAAGTAGAGCTTGGAAGCTAAAAAATATCATCTTTATATTGCGGTTATAGCTTGTTGCCATTATTATTTGTCTTCATTTAATATTTAGCTTTCCGGAACGATTGATGACTCATTTCTCATTAGAAATATTGCAGCGAATTTTATTTATAAGCGATATTGCCGTAGTATCATCGTTCGAACGATGAAAATTCTATTTCATTAACGAATGAATATTGCTGCTAATGTAAATTTAATATAAATTTATCTCATAATATAATTTTTTTGCGCTACGTAATTTTAATATAAGTGTAATAATTTTTAATGTAAATTCTAATATAAATTAATCTCATAACGTAATTTTTTTGCACTAAGATTGAAATGCCGAAAAATGTTATACTTACCGAAGAAAGCGTTGAAGACGAAGAGTAATTTTTTCTTACGAAACTCCGACAGCGGCATCTTTGAAACCCTGCAAAGTTAAGAAGAGAGAGAAAGGGGCGTTAGAGAGATGTGTGCACAATGTTAATATTCGTTCGCGATCGAGTGACGATCAGGGTCGATTGTCTCGAGCGACCGACCCTTCTTTTATCTCGGGGAATAAAAAGTAATCGCGGCAATCGCTTGTGTGTATAAGCGCGCGTATATCAGGCCACTTTGTACATATAATCCCGATATTCGCGAGGTCATTATGAAAACACGGGGGCGTTTTAGCGGGATTTGCAATTTTTTGAGAAAATATTTATCTTGTTTCATCTCAGTAGAGATTTAATTTAAAATAATGTTTGTCAATCTAATCCCATCTTACTCTTTTGCATCATATCTTGTTTAATTCCAAAGTATATTTATCACTTTATTTGTAATTTTGTTTTTTTTTTTTTTTAAGTAACTACAGTGCAGAGCAACACATTCACACACTCTGATCATAATTATTATTCCGAATAGTCCTACAATTATTGATCGAAACAATCGGACGATCGTTTAACGACTGAGCAAGCATGTGGCAAAAAGCGTGTGATAATTTCCACCGCCGTGTAATTAACGAATTACGTGGGTCAACCGGCTTGTTGTAAAAAGCAGCGTACGCTTACAAGTGATATCGCGAGGAACGATTAATAGATCTTAGAGAGCTTTCCCGTGCTCTCTTCCGTCTGAAGCGAACACTGCGGTGCTTCCCAGCAGCATCGGTCTTTATATAATAATCTCTCTCGAGTTCAAGAGAATCTTAGTAGCGATAAGTCGCCGCGCGCGATCTCCTCCGTTACTCTGTGACGCACGTTTCATCAGAATGATTTTACGAGACATGACGATATCCCGGTAATTTGAGTTATCTAACAATCGCAGGTACACAAGCGTATAATGAGCGACGCTTTGCGTCGCAGTTTCCTTCTTTTTTTTTTTTTTTTTATTATTTTTGGATCGGTCTATATAAAAGTAGTCGATAATTGTCGATTATGTCGCGATAAACGACCCCGATTTCTTCTTTAAAGGAGATGCGTCTCTACGCGCGACGATCCTTCGTGCGAATATCTAATAACACGCGCGTTGCCACCAATTCGGTTAGGAAAAAAGCAAAAGAAAGAATTAATTTTGCTTAAAATATCTCTGTTGTTTACTCGCTAAACTCGTTTGTGTGAGATTGCGCGAGATTTAATTAAGACGCTGCTCGAATCAAGAGGGATCAACAATAATTACGAAAGTGATTGTGTCGGCTATGTTATTTTAACTGATTTCAGAGTTCACGTGCGCATGTACATACATATTTCTCTTCATAAATTTGCAGCGACTTTTCCGCGATAAATGCGCAATCAAGAAAGATGAATGTGACACGATATGAATTCGCATGTTCAGTCGGAGTAATGAACGATTGCTCTTATATATTCCGTTTCCGTCATGTAACACTAGTGATATTACATTTAACGATGATAATGTACATATTTCCTGCCGTTCATTTTTCGGTAACCATGAATTTTTTATCTGCGATAACACAATACGCGATCAATAAGAATGATAAATTACTATTGCAAATCGTATTTGACTTATTTTGAAATGATTTATGACTCCGCCGAATGTTGTTGCGCGCATACGTTGTTATACCAATTCAATTATGTAAAATGATCGTGTCGCGATATTGAATTTTTCGCATTAATCGATGTAATTTTCTCGACATAACCAAATCGTGGGAGGGAGAGGGGGAGGTTGCGTTTTACGATGGATTTTCACGTGCGACAAACAATGCGAGAACGTGCGTTCTCGCAACACACAGAGAGAGAGAGAGAGAGAGAGAGAAAAATTTTATTCGACGGACAAAAACGAAATTTGTCTCCCGTTTTCAAATGTAACTTCCTGAATAATTGAATTCTTAAAATCTCGTTCACAGTCACCGGCGTCTCTCCGGCAATGCGTTAACATACAAGGAAGCTTGCTTTGATAAAAACGATTTCAAACAGTTCTTCCGTCGCGCTGATAATTAATGCAAATTAAATTCCTACGGTGCATTAAAGTACAGAGAGGATTATAAGAGTTGCAGTGAGAAAAAAGAAGTATGATATATCTAATCAAACTCTTTCCGGAAAAAGAGGAATTATTCGAAAATTCTCGTGAACGAAGAAAACGAGATTTTGTTACTTTTACACGCCCCACGTATGTTCTTAAATCTCGAATGTACTTTGGCAACAATCGAAAGATTTTCCTAAGCGCTACGCTTTTCCTTCATCGCGATGAAGCGGAGTGGCGAGTGGCGATGAGGGGAAAACGAACGGCGTAGGGAAAATCCTTCGGCAGATGCAAGTAAATTCGAGCAATGTTCTTAAGTAATGGCGCAACGAATGAAACAATAGTATCTGATATTTATCAGGATATCATCGCAGAAATAATTATCACCACGTTGTAAAATCGCTAATTTGCATCAAGGTCGATTTTGACGTCAATTCATGCTCGGAATCGCCGGCGCGTACATTTATCTTGTGATCGCGAGTTTTCTCGGTTAACGACATTGACGCAATAGAAATGCACACAAAAAACATCAATACACACACACATATATATATATATATACATATATGTATAATATATATATATTGTTTGCAGATTTTAATATATTCTAGTAGTTAATTAAATCAATTCGGCGCGCGAGTTTCGTGTAACAATACGCGCCCCGACAAGTGCGCGCTCAGTGTGCGTTCATTATCGGATAATTAAAATTCGATAGGAAATTTACGGAATTCACATGCGCGGCCAACCTCACAGCGTAGTTTAATTAAAAGCAATAATAAATCGGCTTAGGTACTTCCGCCGGAATTTTTCGTTTTAATCTTGCAGACATATATATACATATATATATTTTGTTATATGTACTCGTCGTCTTCGGCTTGCGATTTATCGATCGATGCAGCATATCGGCGATATGCAACAGCTCGTTCGCAACATCCATTATAAGCTGTCCATGAATGATATACTAGCGTGCAAAGATGACGTCACCGTGCAAAGACTATTGTGTCCTGTGTTAAGCATACTATGGCGACGAAAACGCTATCACTGCAGTGCCGTTATCTATGCGCGTCAACCCGCCTAGTGTCAATCGTGCGGATACTAGTATAGTAGTTATGTCACACACACACAATATATCTAATTACTCGCTTTAAAAATATTATATTCTTTTTCTTAGACATTTATAAATAACGATATATTATTAACTAACACCTACAAAGACGCAGAGAGTTGAAGATTTTCTTTACAGAGACAAGAGAGAGAGAAAGAGAGAGACGAAAAGATGCAAATTTAATAAAAGAATTCTCTTTAAAGTAAAAAAAAACTTTTTCGTCGTAATTGCCCAAAATCAGAATGGAATATTTAACACGCGCCGTTTACGACGAAAGTACTTGAACTTGAAGAATTACACGCTAAAACATAGTGTTGGGAAGTAAGACTTCCTCCGCTATCGCTGTGCGAAGCTTCCGGAGGAAAGTGTAAAGAAAGTTGCTGGAGCTTCTTACGAGCCGCAGCACTTCACGAAAACTTGGCTGCAGTGGTCATAGCGATGTGTCTGTCGTTTGCACATCTCCAGAAAAGAGGGCGAGGAAAAAGACGTGGTTTTTTTTTTTCGACAGAGAAATCGCTATTAATCTTTTCAAAAAATCACCGCATAAATCAATTATCGTTTTTCTCATTTAGTTTTTATTTTTCGGTCTTTTGCAATGAACGTGCTATTTTGAACGCATTTAATTCAGCAAATTAATCTATTATCGAATGGATCGAACTTCGATTCGCAGATTCGAAGACGCGCTTGTCCAAGAATTATATATATCTGCGATTGATATTCCGTCCAAATCGCCCAAGGATAATCGTAGAAGCGGATTACTTATTCGCACGATATGTTACGCGAAAGGCGCAATTTTCTCTATTTATGATCCTTCGTCGCTCGTCTCTCATCGTCTCGTCCTCCGAGAGAGCTTCTGTTTGAGCTCTATAACGAGAAATTGTGTGCCTCTTTTGAAACTTCTCTCGGAATGTTGACGTACTCGCACGGTACTTGAAATCCGATAATATTGCAACGAGCTTTATTACGTTCACGCATAAAAGTGGTTGATGATTTTCCGAGACGACGTTGACGTATATTTCAAATCGGCGTGTGTGTGCAAAATGAACGCAACGTAGAAACACAAGAAGCTTTCTATACTCAAATAATTCAAAAAAATGTTGAAATTATATACATGTATATATTTTTCACAAACTAAGTCACTGAATCAGTGACAGATAAACCGATAAAATGACATCATCCGGTTGCAGTTTTTTTTTTTTTTTTTTCTTTTTATTGCCAATAAATGTCATGTGATTGATGAGAATTTATATATTTGCAAAGATACGATAAAACATTTTAAAACGGTATCAGTAAAAAATAAATATTCGAAAAACAGTAGCGCAAAATCTGTTTAATTTAAATCTGTTATTTTTTTAAATGTTTCTGTTAAATGTTCATCCGACGGAAACAATTATATTAATGTTACTTTATTCTTTTTTTGTTTTTATTCTCTTTTCTGAAGAAGTGCAAGACATTTCAAGAATTCCTTGATTTTTCATCCGCTTTACATTTTCTCTTGCGAAATAAGAAATAAGTTAAAGTAGGTGCCGTCTGCGCTGTTTGTATCTTAATTACGAATTACGTATGGAGATTCCGAAGTCCCTTTGTTATTATCATACACCATGTCTCGCCTTATTGCGACGCATTTTTGAGCACGACGATCGTCGCATTCATTTCGCTGTGAAATAACGTGATACTCGTAGTTTCTTTTCTCTCCCGCGTCGTTCTCGGCGGAAGTATAGACAAACACTCGATCGCGTAACATCTCTCCGCGATGTCGTCGTTCGGATTACTGGATAAATGCGAGATATATACATGCTCCTGCGTCAGCAGCGAGAAAAAATATTCGTGACTGCCATCCCTCGATTTCACTTTGCACACGGATCCGTTTCGCGAATTTCGAGAAAATAAATTCACAAGACGAAGCGCGAAACTTGTAATGTGATGTACAACCGTTGACAAGTTTGCACGTCAGAATACGAAATTTTCTTTTATTTGTAGAGACAGCACAGATGTCAAAGATGACGGTGTCATCACATTTTTTTCTGTAATACGAAGCTCATTGAATATTTTGCGCGCTTGTCGCTACTTTAAAATTTACAGAAGATTAATGCTTAAAAACAACGATATTATTAGCGCGAGACAAACTGAAGATATTTACGCAACAATGACGAGGCACGAGGAGTAGCTCTTTTCATTGAATTGGAGAGAGAGTGGCATCGTATAACGAGTGGCCTACTTGTATCGCGGGAGGCTTTTAATGTTTAATTAAATCACACTCTCGGCATCCAGTCGCGTATATCATTCTCTTGTCATTCTCACATCGTGCTAACAGATGCGCTTTAGAGTTGTTCGTTCAGCCCCAAGTATCGCGCTAAATTACAGAATTATCCAAAGAGAAATACTTTGCGCAAAACTACGGGAAGTTTTTCGATTTTTTTTTTTCGTAAAATTTACTCTGCTTAGCAACAACAATTTTCCCACATGTTAGCGCTCGACGTAATTAACTTTGCCTCCACTTTGAAGCTTACCGGAGAGAAAAGCAACGGTTCTTTTAAATGTTACGCGGTCGGAGTAACGATTAATGAAAATTCAATATTTGTTAACGAGATACGTAGCGGGAGCTAAATTTGTCCAGGTGCGTGGTTCGCTCTCTCGCGCGCGCGAAAACACCCTCTCTGCTTTGCTCAACACGCATCGATGGTATTACGTGCGACGAAATCGAAATGACCCGTCAATTATTCGGCCGGTGTCGTTACGATTTATCGACTATATATTTGCGAGAGCGAAAAAACGCCGTTTTTCCACCAAGTAAATCGTAACGCGTAACGCTTTATATTTTGGTCCAGACGCTAACAGATCGTAACATGTATGCGTGTGTACGTGCCAGACTGACCGCAATTAATGAGAAAACTTTACGTGGTGGAATTCGGTCGGGAGCGGCGGTTTGTAACATTTTTATATGCGTATATCAGACAATAAAAAAACAAAGGAACGAAATCCGTTAATCACGCCAGTACCGGAAATCGTTCGCTATTAGAAGCGGGACAGAAATTTATTGCGTTATTAACAGAAAAATTCAATTTCGTGTTTCAACGTGTCTCTCGTTCTGTCTCGTGACGTTTTAATTGACAATTTACAAGCGCGACAATTATTATACGCAGACACGTATTACTGTCGAATTGATCTTTGTGTCATACTTCTAATATTTATAAAAATTCTCTTTTCTCAAATGTGTACAAGTAAGATTATTACGTTGACGTTAGTATAAATGTATCTGTTTTAATGGTTAATGTCGATTATCGAAGTAAATTACCTCACTGTGTATAATCGTAGCTAAATACTAGAGAAGTTTATTTTTAGAAGTAACGAAAAATTTAGTTCTACTCGATTAAAGTACGCTTGAAGGTGACTTCGTTGAGAAAGCAGCAATTAGAGTTTAATTTTGTTACTCAGAAATGTCGCGAATTATTTAATTATATTTTAAATACAATTAATTAACGCGAGTATACACAGAACTTTAGTGTGAAGATTATTCTGTTTTTTACGCAAGAGAGATTGCTTTATTCTAGACGTAATTTTCCAGACGCATGCGCTATTACTTTCGTGCGTCTCACACGTATATCTTTGACCTGTCAAAAATAAATATCTGATCGGCAACGTGAAGCAAACCCATAAAGAAATTAAGGAACCAATCAGTATAAAAGTGGCTGTAATTAACATCATGATATTCGGGAGTTTTTTTTTTTTTTTTTTTTTTTTTTGACGAGATGATATATAGTTTGAGGGTGAATTCGTGAACACCGTTGGCAGAATTCTGTGATATATAAATTTTCAGGAATATGACAAGCAGTGTTCTAGTCGTGTATGCTGTAAAAATGTAAGTCAAAAATGAGGTCGAGTTTCATTGACTTTTGCAAGCGTTAAATTTCACGAATTCTCGCAACGATATAGAAAAGTTCTTTTTATCGAGTAAACAATAATTTTTTTTATTTAAAATGAAAACGTTCGCGAAGAATTCACGATATTTCAATTAGCCCGCGCTTGATATTTATTCTTTTAATTCTTTTAAAACAATTGGAAGGGGGAGAGAGAAATACATAACAATCCCGATTAAACACGGTACAAAGGAGAGAACCCAGTTGCGAAACTTCTCTCTCACCGCGTTCCTGATGCCCAACTTTAGATTGAAACGCGTTATACTATACGAAATATGAATCAGCATAGCTCGTACTTCACTAAACATTAACATTTACTTTCGTCGATGTTTAGTATATACGGAAGAGATCAATATATATACACTCATAACAAAAATAACAAATATTATAATCCATCAGAACGTTCGTTGCCCAAGTATATAATTTTCAAAACACAATCATTTCACGTCATACGGGAAAAAAACGGCTATTTCCCCGAGGTTATGACAGTAGTTTCTCATAAGGCGGCGATATTTCGGGGAGAATCCTCCTGAGATTTTGACGTGCCATATCCCCGCGCACGATACAAGCGCTCGAAAGAGAGAGAGATATAGATAGAAAGAAGTTGGCTGAACTCGAGAGAGCGTTATCACGCACGATACAGCTATATTAACTTTTTGGACGGTAGATAAAAGCCCGCCTCTTCGTAGAGAAGTGTCTCGTAACAATGTAAACTTAAGTAAAAATACGACGGTGCGTCTCAGTGTAACGAGTCGCGAGTTGAGAGAGATAGCGCGAAACCTTCCGTACCGCACAGTCGCGTTTGCAACAGTGGGATGAAGACTTTTGCAACGTTCGCTGTTGTTATAACTTCCTGGCCACTGGGAGCAACAATGCGCTGCGTCGGACTCCGAAGTTTCAGAAATACCAGCGTTTCGTGCAATAACGATACGTACATACACATATATATACGCTGATTCAGTACGCTGGCGGCGTTTAAATAAAAATATCTAACTTGCGTGGAAATTAAATTGTTGGAGGAAAACATTCTTTCTCATTTATAACACGGAATATATATATATATATATACGAAAGAATTGACGCGAATAAATTCGTAGGCGGAAAATATCACGGGATCACGCAGGTCACTGATCAAATAAATTTTCGTCGCAATTGAGTTTCATATTTCACAAAATTTTCTCCACGCAAGCTATGCGATAAAATTATATCTAAAAAAAACTGTGCCGATCGGATGTAAAAAGTCGAGGCTTTTTATATAATCACGTTTTTTTTTGTTTTACCGTACACGAGTTTTGCATCGCATTTTTGAAATTTATTAATGCATTTTGTGGAAATAGGAAAAAGTGTATATTATATTCCAAAAAAATTGCAAACAATAGAGATGCGTATTACTCGCCGTTATTATACGCGACGATGAGCACAAATATAAACGTCGTCGTAAAAATTATGATCACACAAACGTGATATGAAGAAAGTTATTCCGAGTAACGTTTCTCATTTCGCAGAAAGGTATGAGGAATCTCACATTGGAGACATTACGCGGCCTTCATTGCGATTGCCAATTGGTCTTAAATGGCATCTTGTACGCATCGAGAGAGCAAACGAATCATCTTCTCGAGTCGCGCACACAAACGAAGCCGCAAGTTTCATTTGAATCCAAGCTGCATTTATCGGTCTCCGAGTCGCTCGACGGCTATTGAATGAAATGCACGTGCACCACGTGCCCCGCGTTCGCGCAAGTAGCTTATCAAATTACGCATCGCGGCACATAATCCGCGCAGTTATCCGTCTTGATGGCGCGCTCGCACATTACGACTACCTTATGAGTACAAAAATGAATGACCCGCGGAACCGCGAGATAGCATGTAATTAGAGATGAAATTAGATTATTTCTTAACTTCACCCGGTATTAAATCTTGAGAGATATATCGCTGGTATAGTTTGTAATTGTATATAATTAATTTATTTGTGAGAGCAATTTGTATCTATCTGTTGTTTTTTTTTTATTTCTATAAAATAAAAAAAAATCGATAGTCACTGATTTGGAGCGTTAAAACGGAAAAGAGTTTCCGACATTTCTCGACTTCTTAAATAATATTTCATATTTCTAATAAATTTTTATACTTTCTCTCTCATCCGATTATCACGTTTCGCTAAATAAAGTTGGAAGCAAAAGATTGAAGTAAAAGTTACAAGAGAGACGCTCTGGGAAAGTAAATCGAATGTGCTCAGATGTAAAAACTCTACCGAGGAGATAGAAATTGGTTTCGCACGCGAGAAGTAAAAAGTAAAAACATAGCCACAAAATGTCGGACTCAGTTTTGGGAAAAAAAAATAAAAATAAATTCATGCTCACATTTTGATAAATTACTCTTCATGTATCGTGGCCAGTTGAGATAATATCTAAGTTAATTAACCTATTTTAACAGGTCGGTTCGAAGAAGTCGGAAGAGGATTAAACGATCTCTTGCATATTTGATCCGATCACGTCTTCGTCCAATCTGCATTCTTAGAACTCTTTAAGAGAATCGAACTACTGATTCATTTCGTTATTATATTAAATGCATATATATATATATATATATGTATGCATTGGAATTGTGAATCATAAAATACTTAACAACCACTACGTGGACGTTGGTTGGAGCGAATGAGATTCGCGAAGCAAATCCATCTCGTCGAGCAAAATTTGAAAAATGAGAATTTCGTTTCCCGCGGTATCGAAGAAATTAGTTGCTTCTTAAAGCGTCGCTCGAGTAAAGAGCAGAGATATAATTCGCAAAGTCGAATACACCGGTTGTGTTGCATCTTATTTAATTATTTCGCCCGATTGCTTTGCCATCGGTTAAGGAAACACTCGATACACTTTCGATCTATATATACCGTCGGTAATCTAACTTCTGCAGAAGCTTGAGAAAACTGAAGCACGATCAAATGTTCGCGTCAATTCGTTCGATCAAAATAATATATGCTTTTTATATTTACTTAAATACATTTATATGAACAAAAAACGATAAAATATTTTAAAATGCAGAAGAGAAAAGACGTGATATTTATTTGTGTGCTTATATAGAGATTCATGTTTCAAAGTTCACATTTTAATTAGAAGCACGTACTTATTATGTCACAGCGCGGATAGCATCGTATATGGAGGTCAGTTTGCATTTTTTTCTAAAGTTTATATATTTTTATTTTATCTCTCAGAGAAAGAGTGTGTGTGTATTCCATGAGAGCCGCTTATTTTGGTGCTTACTTCGATGACGCGCGAGAGAGAGAGAAAAGAGTTAAACTTTCGAAGCCTCGTGCGCGCTGGTTTAAACGTGTGCGTTTCAAAATGAGCTTTGGATAAAAGAGTCAATAAAAGTGCACCCCGGCAAACTGCGTATCCTTCATTTAATGTATACCATTGCATACCTGATTAAACAAACTCGGCGCGGAATAAAGTGCACTCAACGGAGCAACATCGTCGCGTATAATCGACGCCTGCCCCGCCGACCGATATTAATCCTTCGTAGTTTATTCTGCGGCACGTTGGAAAATATAATCCGCACTTGGACGTGGAATACGTAAAACAAGCGGGTTACGCGAGGCTCGAGAGAGAGAGAGAGAGAGATCATCGGTTATTTAATTTATCAACACATACACATGTTTCTAACGATGGAAATATTCATAGAAATTAATGCGGCTTATATCGTAATAAATTTATATCATTTCTGACATAAATTTAGTAATTTGCACGTAACATGTTATATCAGATACACTTGAATTTTACTGAAATGTTATCTTAATTATTTTTATTTTCTCTTAATTATTTTTAAGAATTTGCTTATATATTGCTTATTAATTTTCTTCTTTGGGAGTAATTGCATTTACATAGTCAATCATGTTACAGATATACTCTTATTATATTTATTTTATTGTATTTATTTATTTTATACATGCGTGTTAGTTTTTTTTTATTAACGCGCAAAGACTCGACGTAACGAAATGCGAGATCGTACTATTAACGGCATTGCGGGTTTTGGGCGCAAATGTAATCACTATACTAAGTCGATTAACCGTTTACCCTTAGACCGCGTTATCTACCTATACGAGTCTCCGTGTAAAATTATTTACCTCGTCCCGTTTATTAGCCGAGTAATTATGGCAGCCGTATTATGTTGGTCTTTCCGTCGGGTTGGAGTACAATGCGCGGCCGAATTCTGTCCCTTAGCAAACTGCATTAACAACAGATCGGACAACTACAGGCTGTTTCTGATAGATTTAATTGAAATTACGGCCGCACTAATGTGTTTGTGTTCATCATTGTGCAAATTTAGAGCAAGAGAGAAAGTTTTATATATATATATATATTATAGAATCATATATATATGTATATAGTATAGAATCATACAATTTTAAAATCTAAGACTGATTACACGTATCTTTCCAAGTCCGAAAATTTGAAAAAACTATATCTTTACAAGATAAAAACATACTAATTAGCTTTATGCGGGCAATCTCATCCGACCTCGAGAAATCTTCGGATTCAAGATATTTGAAGAAATAAGCTCTCTTCAATTTTTTCTTAATGCGATAAGACGATGGAAAAAAACCCCGTACGAATCGTTTTCGCGAAAGCTTTGGAGTATTATCATAAATTCCATTCCCATAAACTCGTTGCGCAAAACTTTATCCGCACTGTCGACGACGACAAGGACGACGAAACATCGAGATTGCTCCCAGGTCGGATATCACCGAGATTCGCCTACGGCACGGAAAAGTCACCTTCGTGTTCGAAATTAATTACCGTTCTCCGGCTCTCGTTGAACGCGCGAGACGACGACGACGACGACGCGGCGCGTCGTATAGAGAGCGAGGAGCGCGCGCGCCGATAACTTTCTCTCGTCGTGCGTGCAAATCCCGTCGAGGATTTCTAAGCAATTGAAACTGTCGCGCCCGCCCGCGGCTTCTCTGCCGACACCCAAGCGCTCGTACACGTTTGCGAATGTTGTGTCGTATGTGTACGACGACGAAGCGAACACATTACGCCAGGTCCGCTAGCTCGCTCTTCTAATGATCGATCGAGGCATCGTTGCCGTCGGCGCGACCCGCGCTGACGACCATTAAATTAGCCGCCTTCAAAGTATAACCGCCCCCTGTCCTTTGCACTCTCTTTGAAGCGTGTTCTTCGTTACGCGCGACACTGACATTTTGTCGTTCTATCGCTGTCGCTAGAACGAGTGAGCGCTTAAGATAACATGAATCTTCTCGAGAAAACGGACGCGTGTGTATGCATGCATGTATATACGTACAATTGTGTTAGTGTGCGTCTAATTGCTTCCGTGGTAATTCAGCTCTCGGGCTTTGTTATCGCGCGCGTATATTTGATATATGTGCCACCAATGACCGATCCGAGGCTTTAAAGCTGCGGATAGCTCCTGGCGCGCGCGTAATGTGTTTCTACCGGGACATGAAAAACCACAAGCAAACAGGTCGCATGATTCGAACGGACAGTTCTGATGTTCCGTGGCGTTGTTGCTCGATTGGACTTAATCTAATATTGGACTTAGAGGCGGACTCACGTGCCCGGCTTATTATCAATTCAATGTTCGTGATCGTCTGACACAAGGCTCAAATAGATTGGATTAGATCCGTACGTGATACAACGACTACGAAGTTAATCTCGTGCCGCAAACGTAACTGCAACATCGGTATGGGTGGAGATTATAATAAACGTAAGAGCGACATAATGAGAAGTCAGTCCGGAAAAAAAGAAAAAATTTTACTTCCTTTTTAAAAAAATTTTACGTCCTTTCATAAACGTAATTTGCCTCACGAACATACATGTATATATACTTACCGTACTTGTGAGAAAGAAATATCGTTTTGTGATTTTAGAAAATAATTCAGCGTAATTCAACTCTTTCGCAAAACCGGAAAATGATCATTCCATTAAAAAATGGCAGAAGAAATCTACCGGAATTATTATAAAGTTTTTCACAGGCGCGACTTCGCAAAAGTTCCGCGCAAGTTCTGCCGGAGCTCTTGGTTTTCACTTCCGCGCCGACAAATTAAATATAAGCTTCCGACGACGGCAAGAGAGCTTTTCTCCTGATATTGACATCTTCTTTTATAAGCGATGCTTTTCGGCAATGTATACTCGGTATATATCGCGAAATTAATCAATTTCCTCTAATTAGATTGTACTTGGGTCCTGGACTATGTTGAGTCCAAGGTCTCGGTCGTGCGTTGCATTCGCAACACAGCGAAATATTTTCAAGTTTGATAATTAAATTGATAATTAAATTGCATCTCCAAATTTCACGAATCCGAATCCAACAAATTTTACTTTACGCGCGCGCGCACGCGTTTTTCACTTCGGAAATTGTCAGTAATGAAGAAACCGATTCCGCAAACTGTCGGATCGATTGATTAATTACGATTCTTGGAGCTGTTCTTTTCGCTGTTGAAAAATCCACGTCGTCGTAAAGTTTGACTAAAGCGCGGACGCGCGATAAGGCTAAAGTTCTCCGTACACACAAGCGTGTTATGCAAACTCTTTCGTAAAAGATGTTGCAACTTCGCTCAAGTAACATCGAAGACGCTGTTGTAAAAACTTAATTAAGCGAAGTTTATATGCGTGCGAGATGAATAAGAAATCAATTTTTTATTGCGCGCGCGTTTCGATAAAAAAAAAAACCTTCGATTCTATAAATATCTATGCGTGGAACAAAAAATTTGTTCTGTGGCAGCAATCATGAGCCGAGACTTGCGAAACTATGTGACTTTGTATGCGCGCAGAAGTTATATTATTACAGTCCATTAGAGTAACAAAACTGGTCGCGCGAGTTAATCGAACTTTATAAATAACAAACGTTCAATAGCTTTCTTTTGTTCGAGAGAACGCGCGTTTTCTGACGAGAAATCTTGTATTTACCCAAGTTATCTGTGAAACTTAAGCTCAGTCGCCGAATGTACGGCAGTTCGCAAAGTACGCTAGTACTTAACACAGTAGTCTCCGCGAGCACAAGATTATTAAGTACTCTTTGCAATGTTCCCTGCGCTAATTAACGCGTATCGACTGAAATTATATCCTGCAGAAATGTCGTCTGTGTCGGCGCGAGCGACGTCTCTTAATGATGAAAATTCGCTTCTCCGTAATAATCTTGAATAAATAACGACGTATCCGCGAGCGTATGCGCTTTGGCTTATGTAGCGCAGAACGGGATTTAATGAGCCGAGCTCTCGAAATTTATTAATCAATCCATTACGATTCTCGTCACGCAGACCGGCCGCTGCATTCGCACGAAGCCTTCGCCATCCAAGCCATTGATTTCCCGTGCTCGAATTCAATCAATCGCGCGTTCTTACCTCGCGCGTCTATCTCGCCTATGCGTCCCATATGCGTGCGGCAGATAAAGTATGTATGCTGTCAATATCGATTGATTTATCTTATCTCGCTCGGAAACAGTGCGCGCTGCGAACAAGTTTTGCGCGAGCACAACTCCACTTGAAAAGGCTGATTGAGATTTTTTCTGTGAAGTAACGATAAGATACGGAACCAGAGTAGAAAAATTAATTTGGTCGTATTTTCAAACTTAAGCAATATCTGTATGTTAATTAGAAATTTTTTAATTTACATATAAATAAACTGTTTGTTTCTGTCCAGAGATTTTTTTTTAAGAGAGATACAAATCTCGTTATTACAAATATATTTCGAGTAGTGAATCACGCGAACAATTAATGACATACGAGAGATATCTGTGCGAACGCGCTATACGCAATCTGATTACATCTCTTCTCGTTGCAAAAAGCAAAGTAAATTTCTGTTCTTGAAAAAGCGAGCGAATTGCAAATCTGTGAAACTTAATTGCAAACGTAACGTTGTAATAAAATCTTTTTTCCTGACTCTTACTCTCACCCTTTCTCGGTCAAAAGTAAATTTTAATTCTGCAATTACGAGATATACGCGCGCGAGTGTCAACATTCGCAACGACGAGCACTTTACTTAAAAACTTACTTATGCGCGCGCATACAACTTGTCGAAAAAAAATAAAAAAAACAAACAAAAAAAAACAAAGTAGTGCCTGACGTGTACGTAAAACGCGATTATTGTTCGATCGATTGCATGTTGTGCTAGATTTGCAGCTTTTGTAACACGCGGGATAAAGAGCGAAGTCGGAGGGTGTCGTCAAATGCTTTTTTCTGAGGTTGCAAAATAACTCATGTCGTTGAAAAAAAAAAAAGTATTTTCTCTACTTTCCGCGCAACACAGAATAACGCTTGGCTTGGTCCTACGTAATTATAAACAATATGAAAAGGTTGCTTGTTGAATGTTGCGCGTTGAAGAGCTCGCAAAGAAGAAAAAGATGCACGTGGTGAATCAAAAGTGCTCGCGATTGTCGCGAGAGACATTTCCAGATCTTTATATAAACGTTTCTCTTTCTCTCTCTCTCGCGCGCGCGGCAAATTCGTTTTTAATTTCTCCAGTATTATCGTCGATGTTTTTCATAGTCCACGAATTCCAGACAAAAGAAGTCATCTTTCTTTTTACTATTTAAATCCGAGGGTATTTTTACGAGGGTCGGCTTTATTTTACATCGACAAAGAGACGAAATAAATTTTCGACAGAAATTTAAAGAATTGTTCTTATCTGTTTCTTTTTCCTATTACACATATTTGTCTATAAAAATCCAAAGTGTGCTGTTTCTCTAGTTGTTCGCCGCGACGATTATTGTTTCTTTAGTTGTGTATACAGTCGCTTTGTGCTGTTACGACTTGTTCGTTGTCCGGGGCGGCAATTTCCGCACGTTTGTTTGAGTCAATTCCCGAGATTTTCCTACGACCGACATTTCGGGTCGGCACTTAAGGTACCGTTTAGTACCACTCTTTACAGCAAGCCGAATACGTGTATTACAGCGAGCACTTGTGTAGGGGGGTTAAATTGCTGCTGCGGCGTCGCATCTGGCAGTGGGTCTCTGTATTCCGGAGTGACTTGAGGGGTGATCGCGATAATATCGTCTCGCATTTATCGCCGTTCCCGCGCCGCGAAGGAAAAGATTAAACGTCGTCGTCGCTGCAACAATCAAGAGTTGCATTCTTCTCGACTTTCTCATGCAAGGAAATGCAGAGGCGAGCAAACCTAAGTCGCATTTGTTTCGCGATTTTAATTTTTTTTTTTTTCGACTCGAAATGCGTATTTCCGTCTTTTTTTTCGAAATGCACGTAGCTTTTTGCTGCGACTCTGTGTGGTCAGCTGGTTGACCTGCTTTCGACCAGAACTTCGGAGAAAGCAGACTCACCCGGTCTCAAAGAGGTTTTAATATTATTACTCACAGAGTTTCACATACATCGCTAATAAAAAGTTGAAAAATCACACATTCGTGCGCGAAAACGAAGATAGCCGTGAGATATTTTCAACGCGCGTTTGAAACACGAAGATTCTCCCGCAAGTTAAACGGAGATGTTAAAGGGAAATTATTGGAATGTATGGCAACGGTAAAATTGTTCGGTGTGCGGACGGAGTTGGAGGCGCGACTACGTTTCAAATTACACGGTTACGATGGTACATAGTTAACACTGTACTATCACGTTGCAGTTTGAGATAATCTCCATTTCGGAATATATACATATATCCGTGTCCTCTCGCGCGCTGCGGGACTTTCGTGTCCCAGTTTTCGAGAAAATTTTTGTTCATTAATTTCGCGAAAGAAGTACCTAACGCGATTCCGACGGCGTCCGAATTATAGAGCTTCGGTTTTTCTCGATCGTGCACATTTAAGGGACGAGATATGCATATTATTAATATTAAACGTTGCGGCAGCAGGTGGAAAATTTGAAATTGCTATTAGACTATCAGAAAAGAACATAGTAGCAAATTTAATATTGATTAATCGCCTTTTGGTAGTAATGAGATGTATCGGAAAACGTGTACACGTACGTGTATAGTTTAATAAAACGTGTACACATACGTGTATAGTTTAATAAAACACTGTTATGTAATAATTTCCAAAGTAATATTTATAAGACACACACACAGAGAATAACTGTTCCGCTTATTTAACTACAAATTTACGACGATATGAATAAATTTACATCTTTGTAACAAATTCAATAGCTTCATTCTATGTAATTCCAATAACACTTTTGAATAACATACCTTGATTTAATTATTCTGCTCGCGTTATTATGCAAATACTTTTATAATATTGTTAAAACGCTTGCGATGCCGTACAAGCAATGTCAGCCATTCACAAATATAAAGTCACGTGGTTTAATTGATATTAAAACACAATGTATAATAAGTGTTAATTAAATTTATTCTAACAGCACGTCCTGTGCTGTTTATGAAAACTAAGTACGAAGAATGTGAATAGCCAATCAAGAACAGTCTCGCGAAACGTCAAATTTCGTGGAAAATCCGGTCCGAGAAACTTTGCTGAAGTTGGTCTATTGTTGCGTCAGTAAATTGTGTATTTGCTTAAATAATTGGCCCTGTGCTCTCCTGATTGACTTGGACATGCCAAGTTAGTGGCTCGCACAAATCAATGTATTTACGAAGGATTTAATGCAGAAAGTTGCATTAGATCATTATCACGCGAGATTAATTTTACATGTTTTTGTGTCTCTTTTTTTTTTTTTTTTTTTTTTTTTTTTTTTATTTGCTATTGTTAGGAGAATCAATGAACGAGAAAAAATTTGTATCGATAATGTAAAAACTCGCGTCAAGATCGAGATCCCGAGATTGTATGTTTTTAAATTGGTAACTATAGCGCGATCGATTGGGCGACAAAAACCGTATCGATTAAAACTGCACGGAGTTTCGATTAAATAGCCGCTCTATAATCAGCGAGATTGTTTAAAGAATTGATTTATAGATGGTGCCGCTAACATCTTAACTTAGTCTTAACTTCAACTATAGTTTAGATGACTTTTGGTCTCTTTCCAGGTCTACGAAGAAAGGAGAAAAGTTCCATTTAAACTAAAGTCAAAGTTAAATAGTCGTTCCGTTAATAGTGACATTTTTTATTTCATCTTTTATCTACTCGATAAAGAAGCGCGATAAGAAATTCTATCTGTCAAAATGTATATCGAATCCGTTTGACGATTCGAAAGTCAAAGCCGAAATTTTTTTTTTTTATGTATGTAATTTTATGCTTCATATAGAAAATATTTTCCGAAATAACATCTGAATTTTTCTAGAGTACGCAGCGTACTGCGTTACATTCGTGTTTACCATACCAATTGTATCTCGCTCTTCGTACGAAAATGAAAATGGATACATTTATTGCGCACTGTGCGCACGTATGCATCAACAACAGTGGTGGAGTGTAACATTTTGATTCGTGTAGCAATTTCTAAAGTTACACACAGACCGTTCCGGCGCTGTAGCTTGCAAACCACTGACAAATTTATAGCCGTGAGACTGATGCGGCATGTTTGATAGCTTCCTTAGCCGATTTGTCAGCGTGTACGTAGAAGAAATATACACCGTCGTGACGAATGTCGATACGCATTTTTATTTTTTAGACCGATCGACGCTGTGCGAAGTTGGCGCTGAATTTCGCTTTGTTTTTTCGATGCAGTAAAAATTGAACGTAACATGCAGCGAACAATTGCCGAAAACAGAAACGTCAAGAACAAAAATTATCGCTCAAGGTTTTGCACGTCGCGAAAAATGTTGCACTTGCTTGTTACACTCGAGCGAGCCGCCAATTTTCCGCCTCAGTAGATTTTTCATACCAAAGTTTCTATAACAAAATAATCGCCCGCGCGATATATCCGAGAAAGTTGTTTTCAACGTATAGATTTTCTATTCTCGTACCGTATTTTGCGTATTTTAATTAGGTGAAAAGCAACATGATTACGTTATGTATAATTATAGAATTTACTATCGAGATGCAATTTCAAAATAAGCAATAGAAATATGTTTACGAAATACTAGTAAGCTAAAAATGCACAAGAGATCGAGCGGAAAATTATATTATACAAGCTTGATTACGCAGGAAAACAAGATAATAGAGCCTGCAAATCATCATATGTCATGTTTTCACAGTTTCAATTTTACCAGATTGGAAATCTATATTTAAATATCCTATTTTATTGTTAATTATCTTCGAAAAAAAAAAAATTTGATTATTGAGAAAAATACAGTAAAAGTTATTACGTTTTCAAGAATAATTTCGATTTTCTCAAAGACAAGTTTTTTTTTTATGATTATAGTTTTGCGAAAATATCTGTATTAAAAAAATACGAGACATTACATATGTAGTGTCTATTTCTTAGCCGCGTTTCAAACTATTCTTAAATCTCTAAACAATCATCTCATTGAATCTATAATAGGAATATAAGCGGACAAAAAAGAAAATTTTAACGCTCAAGAAAATGTATCAATTTGATCGAACGGGACGCAATAACGAGATAAAAGGACGTCTGTATTGTGTAATAAGCGATACAGCGGTTGCATTTATGGATAGTCGATAAAACGTATCTCTTATCTCGGTGATTTTTCGAAGTTCACTGCTTTTCTTCTTCGGGCAAATTATTATTCCCGGGGCGACGATGCAACGACGATAAGAAATGAGGGAGAGAAAGTCGAGTATATTTTAGGTAAAGGATGTGAGATTTGCCGTAGTAGATAATAACGATCTATATCTCTTCGATTAAACGAAGCAGACAGTTCGTATGAAAGACGTTATTTTCGGCTCTTCGCGTAATTGTTAAATATAAGAATACGTGGATTACACATAAGAATTTTATGTAATAAAATTTGATATCGAAAAAAAGTTCAGAACAGAGGCACGATAATTCTTCAATAACGTGCACTAACATAAAAAATTTAAAAAAGTATTGAACAAAATTCTTTCACGTGTTTTAATTCTTTCTTTGAAAATTCATTCGCGCGATATTAAATTTAATTTTCTGAAAGAAAGAATCTCGCGCGCGGAGAGACACACTGCAACTGAATTATGCGAAGATCTGTGATTACGGGCCAAGAAATTATTCCCACGACACCAAAAGCTCCGCGCATTCGAAGTCGTAGGAAATGTCATAAATTTTGGAAGACGATCACGAACAGTTCCCTTCTAACGAGGGAAAAAGAGAGGCGCGCGCGCCGCGTTCTGAGAAAAGAGTGTTTCTCTTGTCAGAGAATGTTTCTTCAGCAGTGTGTCAGAAATGTGTGTGTGTTAAAATTACCAGTCGTGTGCGATAATAACTTTGTAATAAAGAGACGCCGAACGAAACTTTTCCGCGCGCGCAAGAGAGAGAGAGAGAAAGAGAGAGAAAGAGAAGGAGACAGAAGAGACAATCAAATTAATTTCTCGATTCGGATTGTACGTTCATGATTCACGGGCGAAGTCAACAAGAGAAAAAAAAACTCTATTTATCTTTTCTATTTATCTTTACACTGTACACACAATATGCTTTTGTGACAATATGATTAGTTAGGCTATCGTCATTCTTTACGCCCACAAACGCGAGTGAAATCATTAACTCGCATTAATCACATATAGAGGATCGTAATATTGAATTACGAAGCGGACACAGCAAATAAACGGCGGGAGAGAGAGAGCGCATCGTCGAAAACACAGGAAACGCGGATAAATATTTTTTATTCTCTTGTTTTTCCCGTGACGCATCGGTTTCAAATGAAATGAAACTGCCAGTTAAATCAACAGAAATTACTGTATGAAATTCCTGCAAACGTCGTTCGCGAATTAATTCCTGACAGAAATCAACAGAATCGCATATTGCATGTAAAATATAATTTTTTTTTAATTATAATTATTAGTAATAATATCTTCGCAGTCTTATATAAAGTTGATATTTTTTGTTTATTTCTAGATATTGTTTATTCCTAGGTTGTTTTTATAACATTGAACGCGAGAAGATATCTTTTTTCTTATCGTATAATTTTCAATTTAGTTTATTTATTCAATTTCACTTATTCAATTTCTAATAGTGCTTCGAGTTTTAAATGTCACGTTTTTTAAATTAATCTATTTTCTCACAAAGTCTCTTATTCTTCTCAATTGTATCTCTCAGAAGTGTAGCTATAAAGCACAACGATAGAAAAACAAAGTTTTAGAGTTAATGACAACGAACGACTCTCTCTCTCGCTATGCAAGACTTGCGCCGCACATTAAAGGTTAATACTACTTGCGATACATCGCGCGACGTAACGGAATCGTTTAAAAGCCATCCGCAGCGTCGAGGATGGGGACCGGAATGTGAGCGGAAGGCGAGACCAAAGTGAATTGCGCAGTAATTTTATTAGCAAATGCAAAACTTTTCGGAGAACAACGCAACGTTTTTATCACATTAGCCGTGAATAATGAAATTTTCATTCGGTTCACACGGATGATACACGGCCGTTTAAACCGTCGATACGTACATCTTGGACGTTGCATAAGAGTCTTGCAACAATATGTTTGTCTTGTCATTCGCGAAATAAATGCACATCATATTTATGAATATCTAAAACGGAAGTTCCCCCGTGTGGGAAATAAACGATATTAGTTTTTATATCTCAGTAACGTTCGAAGATCTTTTCATAAAATTTTAACGGCGTTTCGCACGACGACGGAGCAATATGTAACAATCGAACGGGGATATCGTTGCGAGACGACGGTATGTGTCAGCTTATCGATTGCGATTACACATTCATGACTACGCGTCGTAATATTTCTGTACCCATTATCGTTGCCAAAATGTCGTACTATAGTGCGATATCGTTAATATGAGATTCCTCTACCGTGAAAGTGTTTACTTTTAAATTAAAAAAGTATGATTTTATTTTACCTTCTGTTGAATACGGAATTTCAATTTCCAGAAAAATCTCAGGTGAATAATTGAATCGTTCGATCTACAGAGATCGTCTCGCAATATAATGCGGGTAATAATAAGGTGATAACGTGACTTTTACGCAAATCAAAATCCGCTTTGCGGCGGGATATGAGAAGTCGGCGGTATTGTGGCGTTCTTCGTGAAAATTTTATGGCAGCCAGACGGGTTCTTGCGTCGAGAGCTCAATAAATTTTATCGCTCGAAGTTGGCTCAGAACTCCGACCCGCTAAAAAGATACATCGCGATCGCGATCTTGATATTATATTATACGTCCATTATTTTACTATCGCATCGCTCATTCTAACACACACTCAACGCGTATACGTCGGCTGTTATCTTGAAATTTTGCCTATAATTTGTAGTAAATTTGTCGGTTTACTGCTCGCGGCCGTTATGAATTAGACATGTCATCGGGACTTATTAATGGCATCATTAATTTGCGCGAGTAATAATCGCGCTCAAAAGCCCGCAAATTTCAACGCCGCACACGCATCGGCGCGCGGCTGCTCGCCTATAGTTAGCGATGTTATAAAATATCTCTCTCGGAGCGCGCCCTATCGATATATATAAATCAAAATAGTGATTTTGCGGCAGCAGCGAACGCACACGTGCGTTCAGTAATCGCGTTATAAAAAAATAAATGTCTTCTTTCCCGATCGACGCACTTTGTCATGGAACACGTCATAATTCAGGCGACGAAGAAAACGCGTGCGCGGAAGGGACCGAAGATAATGCAATGATTTACCCTGCGAACCGATATCTTAGATATTGTGCCTTGAAAAAAGTAAAGGCTTCAGCAAAAATATGAAAAATGTATTTCCTTTCTTCTTCTGTGTGTGAGAGAGAGAGAGAGGAGAAAGTCCGACGCATTATCTTAGAAATCGACTGCGAAGAAATTACATATTTTTGTTCAACAACTTCAAAACTGTCATTTCAGGAATACATAAATCATCTCTTGATTACGGTG